>PVJA010004779.1:0-83383 GCA_004027025.1 Myocastor coypus | reverse complement strand
GGGACACCTCTGAGTTATAGGATATTACAGCACAGGTTCTCTTATATCCTGGGTCTTTATTGACCTTGAAGGGCTAGGGCCAAAATATTGGCTATCCTTATAGCCCTTCTTTTTCTCCAATTGTCGGTCTGTTAACTTACATTCTCAACCCTCCAGCAGAAAAGCTTTGTGATACTATTACTCTATAACATAAGTACTGTGCTTATCATCACTGGCTTTCTGAGTATCAAATATCTTTGACTTAGCTTGTAAATGATATTTTCTGACCATCATTGATATTCTAATAACTTTCCATACAATGTGATATAAGCAGTTACACAATTTTCACACAGATATTTGGAAATTCAAGGAAATACAAAATTGTAGCCTGTCAAGAATATGGTTTTTGGCCCAGTCTCTTATCTTCAAGTACTACTCTTGAGAGAATGACAGTAACTGAGTTTACACCAGGAGCAGTACATATCAAAAAGACAAGAGTGACATGTATTCCAAACATAATTTTAGCGTTAAATTGTGCTATAATCAATATGCTGAACCTTTTGAAGGTTCTTGAGACCAATGTCTGATTCATCCTGTGTACATAAGTGTATGGTTTTGCTGTTGATGTTTTCTGCTTTGTCTGCTTCCAGTCACTTCGTTGTTTAATCCATAACACATTCAGCTGTGTTATGCACTTAAGTTCTTGTTTTCTTCTTTAAAGTTCTTATATTAGGGAGACTATACGATATTTACACATATAGGTCTGGTTTATTTCACTAATGAGTATATGTTCAATATACATCCAGATTTGGAAGTAATTTCCCACATCGGCTCAAGTGGCATAGGGGTGATTGCTTTATTGAGGGCTCCAGACCACAGGATACCCTGTCATCTGTAAAGTTGTTTTTCCCTCCTGGATCCTTTTTAAAAACATATCTTTTAAAGCCTAAGAAGTTTGCAGAGACTTAAACACTTTGTACACTGAGGTTGTAGGATGTTCTTGGGTTTTTTTACATCCTTTGTCCTCATAAGAGTTCTGAGGTGAGCTGGGCCTGTGCTGTTAATCTGCTGTTTCAGATTATTAATAATGCAAGTATCACCATGCCACCACCTGGTGTCATTTGATGCTTTTGATATGCTCCATGTTCACAGGGTTTATCTCACTTAATCCGTGCAGCAAGTAATAAAAAGTACCTGCAGTATGTTCTGCTCCCGCACTCCTAGATGCTCCCTGACTAAGGTTCTCACTGCACAAGTTCTGCTTTCACTCTCCTGTGGATGAGACCAAGCTGTTGGTGGAGGCTGGTTCCTGCTGGCAGAGCTGGCTGTGTGGTGGGCTCCCGTTCTTGTAGGTGCCTGTGGCCTTAGGAGGTGGCCTGCAGTGGGACAGGGCTGGCACAGGCCTGGGGCCTGATGGTTTCAGGAGTCTGGGGCTAACGGGCAGGACTGCCACTTTGCTCAGTGTTGACAGGACTTAGGGAGCCTAGGGTTCCTGAGAGAAGCTCCTGGGCACATGGCCTACCCAAGAGCACAGAGAATGCAGCTACCTTGCTGCTCTTTTTTGGGGGGGAGGGGTGAAGCTTGTACTCATTGCTCAGCACAGCTTATAAATGAGCAGTTTTTAAAGATACCTTGTGGCTGGCTATTGTGGCACATGCCTGTAATCCTAGCACTCAGGAGGCTGAGGTAAAAGGATTTCTTTTAGTTCAAGGCCAGCCTGAACCACATAGAAGGACTCTGTTTCAGGAAAAAAAAAAGAAAAAAAAAAAAAGATAACCTTAATAGAATTAAGGGCTGCTTTGAATTTTTTACTGGGGGCAACAAGCTTGGCTTGTTGCTTTTTAACTGTGAATTAAAAAAGAAAAAACCCACCTGGAAATGAGAGCAGTTCAAGAGAACAAAGTGGCTGCAGCGAGCAAGGAAACAAGGACAGAGATACTATTCCTGCCGCATCCATCTGCATATACCAAGCCATCCTGGCCTCTCAGGATTTGAGGCCAGCCCCCCATCCCTGCTGTTCGGCCAAGCATGGGTGCCCCCAGCACCTGCAGAAGGGTGAAGAATTCTGTCCTTTAAGGTGGTGATGGCTCTTGATGGGACCAGCAGGAGAGAGGCAGAGGTGAATACAGCTCAGAAGTTAAAAGGCAGAAAGAGCTCCCTTTCAGCTGCCAGGCCTTTGGGGCCTCCACAGTCCCTGTCCTTTCAAAAGACATCTCATACCTGTCCCTGCTATGTTTTCCTTCTTCTGCTCTGCCAGGATGCCAGATGTGGGCAGGGGTGTTGGAGAAGAGGGACGTTGTGGCCGTTTTCTTGCAGGGCCCTACTCAGAGCTGCTGCTTTCCTATGCCATTTGCAACAGTGCTGGCATCTCCCTCCTGGGCAGCTCTGAGGACCCGGAGCCTGCGCTGGCAGGTCCGACGCAGTGTCTCCATGTCCAGGCAGTGCTGTGCTTGTTACCTCCCTGCCTGAGCTGGCCTGGCCCATCCTTACGGAGGCCTGTCTGGGGGCTTGGCCATAGACAGCCCCACGTCCCTGGAGGAGGATGTCAGCGTTGGTACCAAAGCACTCATCAGTGATCTGTGATGGGCAGCAGCCCAACGTGAGAGGGCCTTTGGGCAAAGGATACGTGGGCCAGGCTGAGGATGGATAGAGGAGAGCCAGGAGAGGCACTGAGCTCTTTAGCAGGCAGCCTGGAGTGAGTGTTGGAGTCGACTTGTTATTTCTCTCAAATTGTCTGTAAATAACTTGGTTCTCTCCACTGCATAGCTAGAAACAGAAGAACCAACCTTTTGAGAAACTTGGGGTACAAAATCTTAGAACTCCTTCCAAAGGGAATTTGTTCCTTTCTAGACGTCCTGCTGACTGAGTTGTGTTGAGGACGATGGAATGTAGCTAGGATTCCATGGAAGGGCTGCCCCACAAGCTTTGCCTATCATTTGAATTGAGAAGCCAGGTGAATTTGCTGCTGGTTTTGCCTTGCCCTTGACTTTCATGTGAGCCTGCCCAACCATCCCTAGAAATTTGCACTTGACAGGACAGGTACTTCTTTTGACTGATAACTGGGCTCTGGGTTTTGACCACAGCCTGGCCATTCATCCCAAAGTGTCCCATGCATTCTTTCGGGCAAAGCCGTTCTCAAGCAGAAGAGAGCTCTCAATTTACAGAGTGGGGCCTGCAGGAAGAACAGCTGCCTTGTCCCCCTCAGCTGAACATGCTGGCATTAGGAGTATTTGCGGGCTGAGCTGTCAGTTAGGGCCATCACGAGTAACTCTTTTCCATGGCTCGGGAATTATCCTGACTCAGTAGTGCAGGACTTGGAGGCCTAGGAGAGATTGGCACCTCAGGTCTCAGGTAGATAGATCTCAGCAGCAGTGTCAGCAGACAGTGTGGCCAGACGTGCCATCCAGTAATCACCACAGCAGCCGTGGCATTGGATCACAACTTGGACTACTTTTTCTTCATGAAGAAACAAATGAAACAGTGTGGGAGTTAGAAAGGGGACCTCTGTAAAGGTCTGGTTTGGCCTTACTGACTCTTGGCCTTGCTCCTGTCCCAGGCTCATGGCTTCTTGTAACAGGTTAGGGGACAAATCCAGTGAGATTCACTAGGTGGGAGGAACATTCCACAGCAGGGAGACGTGTTTGTTCTGTACAGCTGTGGTGCATGTGCAGAAGGGAGATGCCCCCATCCCAGGGTATGCCTGTGGCCAAGAAGTGAAGGGAGGGAGATGGGCTGGCCCCTGTCAGAATGAGAAATGGGGCTGGCACACGTGCTAAGGACAGCCACTGAGGACTGGGCCTCACTTTATGGGGCTCCAGGGGGCGTCAGATTCTGTCTTTCTGGATGGAGGAAGGTGGACGAGAGCCAAGAGCAGCATGTAACAGAGGGCCCTTCCCCAGGGAGGGTGCCGCCTCAGCCCTGCAGGTGAGCTGCTCTGCAGGCCTTCTTTCCTGGGACAAGGGAGGGTCTGAGTGACAACAGTGAGCTTCCCCTTTCGCCATCTTTCTGGAGCGGTTGCAGAAGAGGAAGAGGGGGAGGGGGCAAGAGCAGTTAGTTTGCAGGGCCTGAGAGGATCACTGTTTCCTGGGTTTCTGTTCCTGTGTTGTAGGAAGGCTGAACCCAGCTCTGTGTGTGTATGTGTAGTTTTGTTTATTTATCTATATAGTTTGATGTTTTGTTTTTGGTAATATGAAGGATTGAACTCAGGACTTTCTAGTTACCAGGCAGGCATTTATGCTACTGAGCTGTCTCCCTGGCAAGCCTCTTTCATATTTGTGGACTGAGTCAAGTACAGTTGGGAATTTTTTCCTGCTCATTTGGAAGAGGAGGAGACACTGGGCTGCAAAGGCAGCTTGGCAGAAGCAGAGACCTAGTTGGTCTTCCTTTCTAGAACTGTCTTGAAATGGGTATGATGACTAGTACATTGCCTCTTGGGGAGCCGCTAGCCAGCGAAGACTGCAGAACTAAATGCAAAAGAACAGTTAGATTTTAATTTATGTAACTTCATGTGGTGGCCAGTGGCTCCCTACAATGCTGCCCTGGAGACAGCCCAGCTTGTAGGTTGGTGGCTCCTTCATGCATGAGTCCTCTTGAATTTCCTGTTGACGACGTGGGTGCCTGTGGCAGGGCTGGAGCACCTTCTACAGAGACTTGGCCTCAGCCTTGCCAGCTCGGAGTCTGCCCCTCCCAGGCCTGCTTGGAGGAGTCTGCCCTTCCCAGGCCTGCTTGGAGGATGTCAGTGAGTGTTGTTCGGCTCCTTGGGGTTGTTCTGGGAGACTCTTTCATGGCAGAAACTCCTCAGTGGTATGGGTGCCAGGACCTTGTGATGGGGGTTTGAGAAGTTCCAAGAACAGAACTGCAGCAGTGCCCTAGAGGATGGCAGTGGCACTTCGGACAGCTGCCGCCTGTCCCTGGTGCTCTGGGTGTTTCCTGTGCTCTTGATCCCAGCAGCGCCCCTCAGACTTCCACCCAGACTCATTCCCCGGGTTGGTCTGTCTGCTGCACATGCCCAGGAACAGGATGGGTGGTTGGCACAGTGGGTGAGCATACCCAGCTGCCTGGACCCCAGGCAGTGTCTATGGCAGTCATCAGTCGGTCTTCTCACCTTCATTTCTGTGGCTTGTGCTGAGAATGGCTTAGCCCACAGGTCAATGCTGGTTGCTGACCCGCTAAATGATAATACAGAAGTGATCCCTGCAGCAGAGTAGCTGTCTGCTGCACACCCGTAGAAAGTGTCACTTTTCTTGCAAGCATGTTGCTGCTTTTACATCTGAGCGTTTGCATAATGTGAGGGGATCCGAGCATCTGTTGCTGGTCAAGCCATCGCCATGTGTCATTCAAAGGGTTATGTGAACAGCAGTGACTTCAGCCTATTGTTGCACACAGCATGCCCACAAACTGGAATAATTTCACTTGGTGAAATTATTGCTTGCATTAGAAAAAAGTAACAAAAGCACTGGTGTGCAGGATGCCCAGTGCTGATGCATGGTCATGCCAGCATTGACCATCAGTGTGCCGACTTGGAGAATATTCATGGTGGCCTGTGCCACCCAATTCCAGTTTCTGAATGTTTGAAGCAAGAGATGGGATTTGACAAAGGAGAGACACATCCTGACAGCCTGCTTTTTAGAAACTGTGCTGTTCATCCTAAGGCACATGTAAATCTCTGAGCAACTGTTAGTAGTGAGGTATTTTGCCATTTAGCGTTACTGTCATCTGGCCACGTAGGGGAAGTGTGATGATGGTGCATTGTGGGATCCTGGATTAATGAGATTTAGCCATGGTTCATAGCTTTGTAAGACTGGCAGAGCATCCCTGCCTATGTTGATTACTTGTGTGATGATCACTGGGATTTAGATGAAGTAGACAGAGCCTGGAACAAGACTGTGATGGTGATAGTCCCAAGGGGTTATGAAGACTAAATGAGGAATCCCCCTGGAGTGCTGAGCTTTCGTCAAGTGACGGTGGCAGTTGCGACAGAGGGTGGCTGGGACTCTGGCGCAGTGCAGTGTGTGCACCTGAAACTGAGGTCGCCCCAGGGTCTCCACTGGGATACAGGGGTCTGGAGCGTAGCAGTCTTCACTGTGGTCCCTGTGGTGCGCAGGGGGGTCTGCTAGCTTTTGTGATGCCTGCCTTCATCTAAATCTGCCATTTCAGTAGTGCTCATTTTCCTCCTATTCCCTGAGTCACCTTTCATTGGAGGGAGCATTTGGTTAGGAGAGGGATTTGCCTTTGTGTTGCTTGTTTATATTTTAGTCCATTAAATTCTTATTGTGGGAAGTGCATTTATCTCATGATTTCAGCGGATGGATTTATAGACCTTGCTGTCAGGTAGCAGTCCACATTGTGTCTGGCAGTGGTGCTTCTTCAGTGTCTTTGCGTGCCTCTGTTAGCAGTGGCGGAGCCCTGGTGAAAGCAGCGGTGTAACCATGGTGGACCCTAGGACTCTGTGTTAGGGATATGCTCTCCTGAGAAGAACATTTGCCTTTGTGTCTGAAAACTTTGCTTTACTTCTCCAGGTCTCTGTTTTCTGAAATACCCTAAAGTGAGGAATATAGTTTTGATCTCACTTAAGTGCTTGTGGTGCCCGGCGTGTCATACCCTGTGCCTGGTGGAGCTATGCAGGAGGACAGTGATGTGCTGGGGTGGCAGAGACTGCTGGGAGCTGACTGTCCTAGGACGCTGGCTGAGCAGTGGGTGACTTCTGTGTGTTGCTGCTGTGGCCTGGGGTCCACAGATCTTCGTTGGCTAGCATTGAACAGAGCTGTGCAGGGTGCTTGTCCACCTCAGACTTGCCAGTTCCTCCAGACAGAGCTCTCTTGCCCAGGACACCACTTTCTGGTGAGAGTCCACAGGGCCTTAGGCCACACTTTGGAGCCAAAGAGCCCGGACAGGACCCTCACGTGCCTGTGTCTCAGCCCTGTGCTGCTCTCCCAGCTCTGGGTTCAGGGATGACATAGAGCTCTGGTCACACCCTGTAGGACCTTGGGGGCTGGCCGCAGTTCAGGCGCACCATGCTGTCTCCTGGTGGGATGGGCCTTGTCCGGAGCGCAGTCCAGTTTGGAGGCCCATCTTTTGTCAGTGCCAGCTGTTCACTGGGCGGTCAGGAGCTCCACTTGTACTCTGCTTAGCCCTGCTGCTCTCATGCTGTCCCCAACCTCTGAGGGCCCCCCCCACACACACAAGCCCTGTGTCCTTGACAGGGCCTGAGTGAGGGCATAAACTGGCCCTTACAGGAAGTAGCATAAGTTGAATTCTGGCTTGCTCTTTAATATAAAAATGAACAGAACTAGAGGTTTTGATATTTTTCCCTGAACCTAGGGAACATCATTTGGAAGCCACCTAGATGTCTTCATTTCTTTGGCAGGAATAACCAAATATTGAATGTCAAGGAAATTGGGGCCAGGAGTACAAGAATAATACATCTGCCTCAGGCAAGACTGCTGGATGGTACAGTCACTGATCCAGTGCTGTCTAAGTTGATCTGAGGCTGAGACCCCTGGGGCCGCGATGGAATCTGAGCCCTAGGCCCCTCAGCTGTAAGGCAGAGTCTGGAATGGTTGCAGCCAGCAGTCCACGCTTGGTCCTGTCTTTGGGCACCTTTGGGTAATACCACTTTGGTCTGTTACTTTGTGACTATGTTTAAGGGAAAAGAGCAGAAATGGTCAGATAAGTGTAAAGTCCTTAAAAAGCAAAGAAATGGTGTGGGCTCTCTAAATGCCAGCCAACCTAGTGATCTTTATCTGTGGAGGCCCTCAGAGGTAGTTGAGTAGTGCTCAGCTGGCTCTCTCTGTCTAAAAGTGAATGATCCTGTAGCCCATGGAACTAGGGGAGACCAGGGAAGCAGCCAATGAGAAGACGCGGCAGGCCAGGGCTGTCACCACCTGCTGCTGGGTGGGGACTACCAAGTTGATGGTGAAGTTCATGGCCAAGTGACGGTGTCTGTGCCCAGGGCACACATACGTCCAGGCATGCTCTGTGTGTGTGTGTGTGTGTGTGTGTGTGTGTGTGTGTAGGCATGTGCACAAGCTATGAGACTGGGGGAATACTGAGGCTGGCTTTCCCCACCGTTCACTCAGGAGCCCAAGCCTGTGGGCACACTGTCATTCTGCTGTCATCCGTTTCGGTGGCGACATTTTCTTTCAGAAAGTAAAGTGAAGGTCAAGAGGAGCAGCAGAGTAAACACAGCCAGCATGGAAAGCTCAGAGGCAGCAGCAGGGGTGTGATGGGGGATGAGCAGGCGTCCATGTCTCAGCAGCAGAGCCTGCCTCTGCCCGGATGATAGTGCAGTGCCATTTTACGTAGGATAGTCTCCAAAGGAGAGTATGCCTGTGACCATGGGGGCAGCTTCCTTCGAATCACCTCTCTGACCTACCTCCTGAAACCCCCGTGAATGTCTACTGTGTTTCCTTGGGCCCTGTCCTTGAGCCTGCCTGTTGCTGCCTTCACAAAAGCAGCTTTCTCATGCCTGCTCATTTTGCCCCTGCCAGCTGCCCAGGCTAGGCAGACCCCTTGGCATGTGCTTGGAGCTTTCGGGCTGAGCCTTCTCACCCTGCTGAACCAGGCTTACTGGTGTCCCCTCCCCTCCTGGTGGCTGTCCTGCAGGAGAACAGGCTCACTATGGCACTGCAGCTTCTCCCACATCTCCCAGCATGAGCCCAAGGGAGGCCTGCATCACCGTCACAGGTAAGGAAGGGCAGTGCTGGCAGCCAGCTCCCATGAGGTCTGCCCCCGTTGGGCTGCCTCAGCTGCCCTGGATGCAGGGGAACACCCACCCCAGCTGCCAGCTTCTGTTGCCTCTGAGTTGAGTACCCTGCTACTCCCTCATCTCTCCTCCCTAGGACCTGAGCTAGGCCAGCTGGCCAGTAGGCCTGCCTGCACTTCTGTACCCTCAGCTTCCTCAGTTTCTCCCACACAGTGGCTCTCTCTACTCATTTCTCTCCTTGAACTTAGCCTCAGCTAGAGCCCTACAAGAGTTCCCATTGCCTTTTGCCCTGATTACCGGTTGGCGTCATCCCTACCTGCCTTTCTGGCTTTGGGAAGTCGCCTTCTTGATCCTTCTCTGAGCCCGTGTAGAGTATGTGACAGGCTTTTCTACTTTGGCACCTGTGTGACCTGCTCACCTTTTGGGTGGTTTTGGACTCAGGAAAAACAGCAGCTCTTCCTCGGGCAGTAGTAGAGGGTGGCCAGGCCTGAGGCTTGCTGCATGTGGCCCAGCTCTAACTAAGTAGGTCTCTAGCACACTTGCTGCCTTTTGCTTACTGTAGGTGGATGACTTGAAGTCCTCCTGTAAGGGTTAGCATTCTAGGGCCTGGCAAGAGCTTAGCAGGTAACCGTGATATACATTTTCTCGAGGAGGAGAGAGCCCAGTGTTGTGGCTGCCTTTGGCGCTTCAGGCCATCCGCCCGGATGCTCCTGAGTGCAGGATGTGGCTGGATCCAAAGGGCGGGAGGAGGCCTGGATGGGCACAGTGGCTGGGGGGGGGGGGCATGGCAGTGTTGGGCTCCCAAACCCTCTCAGGTTTTGTCCCACTTCCCGAATCTGTAGCCTCCCAAAGTGGCAAGCATCTGATCTTTGTGGGGCAAGCTTGGGTCTTTACATATCCGTCTGACTGCATATGGTAGGGGATGCCTAAAACAGGCTCTCCTGAAACCTAATCCCCTCCCCCTAAGATGTTTGACTTTATCAGAAGCCGAGGAAGGCACAGGTCCTTCTCTAGGGAGAACTTTAAAAATCCAGAAGGCATGTTAGCATGTTACCAAAAATCCAATCACCATGTTAATCTCAGGGACTCCCCAGATTGAAGAAACCAGCTAGTCCAAAAGGACCTTTTCTGGCTTAGTATTTCAAGAGAGTCCTATCCTATGACCTTTTCTGTCCCCTCCTGGGACTGTCTTTGAGAAAGGCAGTTCTGAAGCCGACTGAGCTGGTGCAGGTTCCTAGAAACATAGTTGCTTTTCTGGTGTGACCCAGGCTCACATAGGGGCAGGGGCAGGGGCAGGGGCAGGGGCAGGGGCAAGGGCAGAGGCAGGAGGTGCCATGCTGCTGTGTCCTGGCAGCTCACCTGACCTGACACTGTAGGCCTGGACCTGTAGGCCAGGTGGGTGTTCCCATGACGTTTCTAGAGGGGTAGCTAATGGAGTTTACTAATGATTTTTTGAATAACTTAAAGAGTGCTATCATTCCCACTGAATGGGACTTTGCTAGGGGTGTGCTGTTGGGTGCTTGTTTTTTTTACACCCAGCTTTTGGGCCCCATAATTTCTGTTGGTTACTTCTTTAACAGGGGTGGTCACTCAAACATCCCTGTGAAAGATGGCCAGCCTCTTTGTCCCTGATAGCTTCCTGTCCCTTCTCTCCCTGCTCAGAGAGGGAGGGAGGGAGGGAGGGAGGGAGGGAGGGAGAGAGAGAGAGAGAGGCAAGAGAAAGGCAGGCAGGAGGCAGGCAGGCAGTCAGTCAATCAATTCCACCTCTGGTCTAGTAGTTTGTGAACATTTGTAGTGTCCCTGAATCGCACATTATTTGACTCCACCCATGACTTTGACTTGATGCCTGGATATGGTTTTATTTGCATTTCTGGAATAAGACGCAATTTAAATAAGAGCTGGGGGCAGGTTTTCAGGCCTTGTAAACCTTTCCATGGTGGCCTCAGCTCTTGCAGGGTGGTTCAGTCACTGCCTGCTTGCTGTGAGTTCCTTGGCTCTAGCTTGGTGTTTGCTGGGTTGCTGTGCTTACTGCCGAAGCCTGCAAAGACTTTGCATCAAACATTCAGCAAACAAGTACTGGACAGGCCTCAGTTTTCCTTGGGGAGTGGCAAGAGCACTATGTTAACTTCAGGCCTGGCTGGGGTGGGCTAAGGGCCTCCCTGTGACTGTGAGGATGAAAGCAGCAGGCCCGGGCTTGCTCTGCAGGTGCTCCTGGAGGTGTGGGGCCTTGCAGTGCCTGTGTGCTGGGAGCTCCCGGAACCCAGTAGAATGCTGGGAAATCCCCCCCAGCCCTGAGAGGCAGACCTGGCCCCTGTGCCCCTAGCTGGGGCTCCCACTTGCTCTGCCATCCTGGGAACCTGCCACTGGCCTCCGCTGGGTGGGGTCCTGATAGCAGTACTCTGTCCAGAGATCCACTGCCCGGCTGCAGACAAAAGGCAGAGCTGCAGCAGGAGTGAACTTGGGAACAAAGGCTTGTCTTCACAGAGCCTGTGACGGGTGGGGCAGAGCCCTGTGGGTGCTTTGAGCCTAGGCCATTTCTCCAGAAGATGCTGGTGGCCATTTAAATCTTCGGTAAGATCTCTCTAATGTGTAGACTTTAAAGAACAGAATAAAAAGCACACATATAGATAGCTCCAGTGCTGCCCCCTGCCAACTAGGGCTGTGAAGTAGAAATTAACCTAAATTAGGAAGATAATTGTTCCCGTGTTAATAGTAGGTTGTCTTTTAAAGCTGTTTTTGCTCCACAGGCCCAGCAGCAAGCTGGCTGCAGGCCTTTCTGTGGGTTACTGCACATTGGAACCCTTAAAGTCTGAGCGCCAAGAAGTGGGGATCAGCTTTAGAGAAGTGTCCCCACTCAGCTCCAGCTGCAGCTTCACTGAGTGTCAAGATGACCTTCACCTTAAGGGCCCACTTCTGAAGCTCCTGTGCCCTCAGGTGCTCCCCCACCTGGCCCTTTAGCTTAGGCCACATAAACAAACACCAGTCTATTTTCAGTGTACTGGTTGGTGTCACAGCTGTTGAGACACGTGCCCATTGGCCAGGAAGGCTGTCTTGGGGCCCTGCACCTGTCCCAGATGCCTGCTTTTGGTCTCAGCCGGCCTGGGCTGGCTGGGGCAGACAGCGATGACTTGCAGCCCTTTCTGTGCCAGGGCTCTTGGCTTTCTCCCACCCACCCTTGGAATAGGCCTCACAGCAGAGCCCTGCTGAGCAGAGCCAGGGGGCATTTGGCTGGGGCCTTTGTTAGGAACTCCTCCTGTCTCTAAAAGCCCACTGAAGAGGGAGCATGGTCCTCCTGGGTGGCACACAGCACCTGATGGCGAAGGGCACTCTTTTCCAAGTGAATTTTCTTCTGTTTTTTTATTCCCATTTTCTGCCTGTCATGACTGGGTACAACTTCTGGAGTGCAAATCTCAGCCTCAGTCACCCCATGCCACGAAGGAACAGAGTGAATGCCTCTGTTCCTGGGGCTGCTCTACCCTTTGCTGGTTTTGAGGATAGAGCTCCAAATCCTGTCCCTCTAAAAGTTTGTTTTAGTGCCATTGGAGAGCCCCCAAGGTCTTTAATTTGCCACTAACCCTCCTCCCATCAACACACAGAAAAGTGCCCTTCAGCAGTGGAAACGACATGCACTGCTGCTGCGTGTCCTTGTGCTCACTGGTGCCGGGCGTCTGTGCCATTGCCGGCATCTGTGTAGTTCCTGGAGTGGGGTGTCCCAGTAGCCTGCCTCATGGAGCTGAATCTGGGCCAGTGTCTGGTTCGGAGACCCTGGGTGGGTCCTCCGTAAGCCCCAGAGGGCTCATGCTGGGTCAAGTGATGCCAGGCCCCTGCCATACAGGACCAGCCCTGTGCTCCTGCTTCAGTTTTGTGGTGGTCTCTCCCTCGTGTATTCCAGTGTCCTCTGGGAAGGACCCCCGTCCCTTTTCATACTTATTACCAAGGAAAAAGATATTATTTGAAAGCATTTTATCTGCTGACTTGGCCTAGAAGTCCATGCACACAAGTACACACAGTGAGTTACTGAAAAGGTTATATGCAGAAACAGCTCTAAGTGACACTGACGAAGCCGGCACAGGATTTTCCTTTTCTGGTCAGTGCTTTTTGTTAAAACAACAGCTAAAATTTTGCTTGCCTCAGCATCATAAAGACAACTCAGTATATTTTCTCTTAAAGCTTTTGAAATTTGTCTTATGTTTGAGACTGTGGTGTTGATTGGCGATTTCCCCGTTTGCTAACTCTAGCATGTGACTTGCACTTTCCTGCAGGTGGCCTTGCAGCCTGCCAGTGGGGGTTGCACTGCCACACTGTGTGTGGAGGAGCCAGGCTTTGGGCTTGGAGTTTAGTCTGTTGTCCCTCCAAGGCCACACATGCCCTCAGCATTTTAGGACTCCTTGGCCAACATCTGTTATCCAAGGGTCCCAGGTCTCCACACACTGCAACTCCACCAGGATATATTCCTCTACAAAGCCAAGGTGGATGCTCAGTTATTGCATGGAATATTGTATGAGAATTTGGAAAACAAACAAACTGGCATCTTTAGAGTATAGTTGTTTGTGTGGCTTATCTTTCTGTTGATTAGTGTTCCCCTGAGGTATCATTCCATGGATTTTTCTAATCTCTATAAAGGTGTTATACAAACGTATTCTTGGACAGATTACAGATTGCAGTTTGTTTTTCTGTAGGTAGACAATATCTTCCTTTCAAACCTTTCTGTTGCTTATGGAAATATACTTTATGTTTATATTTTCTTTTTCTGTTTAATCGCCGTGCTGCTTTAATTTCTAGTCATTTTTCTATGGCTTCTTCAGGTTTTCTAAGACAAAGGCTAAGAAGGGTTGTGGCGGGAGTTTAGCTTCTTCCTCAGTACAGAGGTCTTCCCATCTTCCAGCCCCGTCCAGGAGTCCCAGTTTGCCCTGTGCAGGGGCAGGTCCAAGGCCTCCTTCGGCACCTTGGCCTCAGAGAAATGGTTCCTCCCTTTCCCTGTCCCGCTCGCTTTCACAGTGACCCTGCCTCCTTTGCTGAGTGCTCTCATTGCTTCTATGTGGTGGTCATCTTAGTTCTCTTCTGATTTTTAAGTGGCGAATCACCCGTACAGTGGCAAGCTTTCCTTGGCTCCTGCTCAGACTCAGCTGGTCTGTGATAAACACTGTTGTTTTATGTGTGGCCAGATTAGTTTGGAGTGCTTAGGGTTTTCATGCTGTTCTTGGGTTGTAGTGGCTTGTAATTTTCTTTTGTTTTTTGACGTCAGGGTTTTTTTTTTTTTTCTATGCTTTGCAGAAGAATCTAAGAATAGAATGATGAATTACTCAAATGTTTGGGAAAATCAACCTCCGAGAGTCATACTTTTGTGGTTCTCAGAGTTTTTAGTTGCCCGGTATCTGTAATGGTTACTGATGATCTAACTTTTTTTTAGAACAGGGTCTAGGGGCCAGGGAAATAGCTCAGGGGCACAAGTGCCTGTCTGCCAAGTGCAAGGTCCTGAGCTTGATCCCTGGTTCCACAAAAAAACCCCTAGGGTCTCACTGCATAGATCAGACTTGTAGTGATTCGCCTGTGTTGGGCCTCCCAAGAGTTGGGATCACAGGCACACGCCACCACGCCTGGTCTCAATCGCCGTGCGCCCCAGAGGCAGGACCAGCAGGGCGTGTCGGAGATTAAGCTCCCACTGCGTATGCCTAAGCAGGTGCTCTAATCTGCTGAGCTATTTGGCTGGGTGAGGGTTTAACTTTGCAATTCTTATTGGACCAGTTTATCTTTTAAGAATTTATTATTGTATTGTGATAGAAGTTTTCATAACTTTTATCTTTCTAAATCTCTACTGGATTTTTAGCTAGGTTCCTTGTTTCATTTTTCACATTATTTATACCTTCTGATCAATCTTTTTTTTTTTTTTTTTAAGAATCAATTTTTGACTCTATCAGTCCTCGTATTTATGTGTTTGCTTCGTCTGTGATCTGCCTGCTACTTTCCTTGGCTTGGTTCTGGAGTTCTGGTTTGGCATCTGAGGTGGACATGCAGCTCCATAACCCTCAGCCTTTCTCCCGTTCCAGGTAGGGGCCAGTGTTCCCACACTTGTGGCCTGAGGAGCGTAAGCCAGGCCCTGGTGTTTAGCCTGGTCCTTTTGTCCTCAGTGCAGTGCAGGTTGTGTTGGTGGCATATACCTTTGATGTGCTGGTCGGGGAAGGACACTGTGGTCTTCCCCAAAGCACAGAACACCACACTCACTCTGGGAGTGTCAAACAAATCCTACAACATTCTTAGCCAGGGCTCCTAACACTGCCAAGGTCATCAGAAACAAGAATAATGAGTAACTGTCAGGGCCACAGGAGTCACAGCAGCAACCAGAGGTGTCGCGTGGTCCTGGCCCTGCACATCTCTGACCCTGATGGGCCCATGTGGCCAGGCTCACTGTTGTGACAAACGTGCATCCTAAAAGGGTGCCAGCGCAGCCCCTGTGCAGGTGAGCTATGCCCGTGCGCGCAGGCGCTGGGTCATGCTGACGGTTCCGAGGTCTCTGTTCCTGTCCCCACCTGCCCATTCCTGCCTTTGTCTTTTGTCTTTTTGAGGCAGGGTCCCGCTATGCAGTTCAAGCTGGCCTTGGACTCACTTTTGTAGCCCAGGCTGGTCTCGAACTCACATCAGTCCTCCTGCCTCAGCCTCCCAAGTGCTGGGATTACAAGCGTGCGCCACCATGCCCGGCCAAAGCTTTGTGGTCTACTTTACCTGGTAATGTCTATCCTTGATGAGTGCTTTACGGATTTTCAGGATGATTTCTTTTTTCTCCTCCCTTCACACTCAGCAACTCTTCAGAGGACTTCCCTCAACCTGCGGAGGCAACGTGATCCCAGCTCAGGGTCCCCTCTCTCTGCATGTCTTCCCACAGGCTGTGCGGGTGTCTCCGCTGCTAATGCTTACATTCGCGTCACCCTGTGCTCCGGTGGGGATTGCTGTTCAGTCCTTTGGTGCGAGCTCAGTCTTGGCCTATGAATTTGTGTCCTTTCATCAGTTCCAGGAACTGTCCGTGGGCACGTCTTCCTAAGTTGCTCCAGTGTGTGCGCTGTGGCCTTCAGGGCTGAGTAGACCGTAGCTCGCTCCTTCTCACGCGCTCTGCGAGGCCTTCACTTTTCTTTGCGTTTTGCTCTTGGCTGTGCTTCCTCCTGTTCAGTCATTTTCTTTACAGCTGTTTTC
Organism: Myocastor coypus; assembly: GCA_004027025.1. Taxonomy (NCBI): domain Eukaryota; kingdom Metazoa; phylum Chordata; class Mammalia; order Rodentia; family Myocastoridae; genus Myocastor; species Myocastor coypus. The sequence goes on along the minus strand of PVJA010004779.1, from coordinate 67,515 downwards.
TAATGGGCTTCGTTTCCTTTTTGGTGTTGTGTGGTATGTTGCTTAAGACACCCCTTGAGGCTTTTTTTCTTTGCAAAGTTGGTCAGTTAAACTTTTTATTTTTCGAAGTCTGTTTAAAATAATGAGTTTGAACAGTTCTCTAGCTTCCCTTTCTGTTGCTTAAAAGTAAACCTTTAGTTTAATGAAAAAATGTATGTAGCTATGGGAAAAACAGATTTTTTTTTTTTAAGTTACCAAAGTAGTTATAGCTCTGCTTCTGATTGCTTGAGTTGCTGAAGCTTTTTTTTTTTTTTTTTTTTTTTTTAACTTGGTCTTTTAGCCCTCTCTTTGTCTTTTTTCCCTTCTGTTTTGAAACCCATGTTTATTTGGTCTCGTATATGGCTAGGGTGGAAATTTAAATCAATTATGCTTTTCATAAGACAAGAACTCTGTGTGCTGAGAACACAGAGCTGCCATGGCCCAGTCTGGACTGAGGGTACCTGTGCTGAACCCCAGCACCTCTGGGTGCTTCTGCTAGCCTTGTTTCTGCTCTGCTGTCAACTTAAGTCAAAGGTGTCTTTTGTGTGTGTGTGTGTGTGTGTGTGTGTGTGTGTGTGTGTGTGTGTAACCAGGTATTCAACTCAGGACCTTGCATTTGCCAGGCAGGCACTTGTGCCCCTCAGCTATCTCCCTGTTCCCCTCGAAGGTATCTTTTGTCCGTTTTGGCTGCCTGGTTTCTGTATAGTTAGTGAGCCTTGCAGTGTGACAGGAGCTCTCTTAATGTATAATCCAGGTTTTCACAGTGCAGTTGCTTGTCTGGCACTGCCCACCCCGTGGTGGGAGGGCATGTTCTAGAACTGTACCAGCAGCCTCCCTGTGCAGGTCTCAGGCCCAGCAGGATCAGCGCCTGCTAAGGGGTCCTGCTGTCTACTGACCAAACCAGTCCACCAGGACCCATGGTGCTAGGCAATAATAGCACCAGTTCCATTTCCTGCTGTGCTTGGGGATTACCTAAGTTCCAGCTAGGCCTTCTCCAGTGTGGCCTTCCTCAGTCCAGTGTGGCCTCCTGTCCTGGCACCCTGGTGGGGGCTCACTTGCTCTTTGACACCTGGCCCCATCCTGGTCACCCCTGCAGTGACGCAGACTCAGGCCTGGCTTTCATCTGCTGCAGCGTCCCTTGCCACAGGACACCCAAGGCTGCCAGCTCAGCTTGCAGTCTGTTTCCCAGAAGTTGCCCTGGCCACTGGAGGGAAGCTGAGCTGAGATGCTCCTCTGGGCTTTCTCCACGGAGCAGCGGTGGGCCATCTTTTATCCCAGCAACAGCTCCTAGGTGTGGATACGGATGCCAGCCGGCCCTAGCCCTGGCCGGCCCTGCTCCTGGCGTGTGTGCTCTGTCCCTCACCCCAGCTGCTCCTCCTGCCCACGTCTCTAAGTCTGACTCTACTCCCTGGAGAGCTGAAGCTTCCCAAAGCCACGTTTATCAGGAACATGCCAAGGTGCTGTCTACGTCTCTGGTCAGCTCACAAGGCCACGCCGGGGCTTCTCCTTGCTGCACAGGCCCACCACAGGGCCTCCTCCCACTCCCCCTCCACCTCAGGGGCCCACGTGACTGTGGTGTCATAAGGAAGGGCATGGTGAGGATGCAGAGCTGTTGAAAGCCTCGGGACATGGAGGTCATGGTACATGCTTCATGTTTTGCAAAAGTGCTTGTGTGCTGCAGATTTGAGCTCTCATTGGAAGAGAACCTCTGCCAAGGTTCCTTGCCCTACCTGTGCCCTGGGCAGCCTGCAGTGCCCCACATGTGGCATGGCCCAACCTCCCAGTTCCAGAGACCAGTTAGAACTCTAGGTATTCCATGTCGCCACGGGGCTCCTCCTCCCCGTGCAGTCCCACTGTCAAGCGGGTGTCACCCCAGTGTCATTCCTCCTTTAGGAAAAATCTCTGAGGCTGGAGCTGCCTGCCTCCCTCCTCCACTGTGTTCCCCAGTAGCTGGTCCTGTCACAGTTGGCTTGGGGAGTTCTTGTGCTGCCCACTGCCAGGTGAACTGCAGTTATGCAAATGCGCGACTGAATGAATCATATTCAGAACAAAGGACATGGGATCTAAAGCTCACAATACCTGCTGGTTTGCCCAGGGCTCTCCCATCTGACTCTGGTTCAAATCTTGCTGCTGGTTGGTCAGACCTCTTAAGGTGGCCAGCTAACTCACCCTGTCTGTTCCTGCTCTAGGGGCTTTGGCCACTGCAGCATTCTTGCTGCTTGGGACCCCACAGCTCTCTACTGTACGTCCTTTGCCCTGGCCACTGTGTCAGTCAGCTGTTGTCTGTGACAGAATACCTGACACATATCAACTGTGAGGAACACAGGTGCATCTTGGCATATGGTTTGAGAGATTCAGTTCCTGGGTAGTTGGCTCCATTGCTTTAGGCCCCCTGGTGATGTAGAACACCAATGGGTATTGACCTATTAATGGGTAGCTTGGAAACAGAGAGTTGACTGGAAAAACCGAGAGAAAAGGGCCAGGGGCTAGATAAACCCACGTGCCTTGTCCCTCGGCACCACCTCCTAATAATCCATTTGATGAGTCCTATGATGCAGTCACTTCCCAGAGTCCATCAACTGGAGCCTCTGCTTCACCACAGGAGCCTCTGGGGGTCATTTGAGCTAACAATCATAGAAGGCCTCCCTGCTGTAGCCCCTTTCTCCTGGTTTTGGGTAGCCACCTTCTCAGCTCTACCCAAGTACCTGCAGCGCACCCCTTAGAGCTGCCTCTACAACACCCCGTCTTGCTCCCTTCTGGGTGCTACTAGTGCAGCGTCAAACTAGGAGCAGGGTTAATCTTGACTTGAGCTGCTTGCGTGGGGCCTGCTATGTGCTTGTGGCGAGTGGATCTTCTGGACAATGCATGTTTTATTTTAAGATGATAGTAACACCTGTGCACAAGGACAGAGATGGGTGGGTCTTCCACTTGCCAGCCATTGGCAGTGGTACTGGGGTGTGGGCATACTGCATACAGGTTCTGATTCTCATCCTATCTGTTGGTTTCTTCGCATAGGCTGGAGCTGCCCACTGTGCTTCTTGTGTGTGTCCATCCAGAGTCGTCCCCCGCCCTGCAGCTTCAATGCTGAGAGCCAGGTGTAGGGTGAGCAGCGGCCCATTGTTCCCGTCCGGTGCTCATTGCAGGGAGTGGTTGGCATGGATTAGTCATGCGTGCCAGGAACTCTTGATGCAGCATAAGCTGACTTGCCAGAAGCAGCTTTGTATTTGCTACGTTCTTGTGGATTTTTAACATGAGGAGGTTTGGGACACAAAATTGTTGGAGGGACGTGGCTTGCTTGCTCTAATCCAGCCTTGCGGGGCTGCAAGGCTCACTGGTGCTCGGCATTGTCCCTGTCTCTCATATTATTGGTGTAGGTCCAAAGAGAGAATAAACTGAAATTTCCAGGTGGTTACTTTCCTTTGGCCAGTGTGTGTTTCAGGATTTGACAGGACAAGAGCCAGTGTGTACCTCAGGTGACGCAGGGCTCTTTTGCCAGCACATTTCTAGGTTCTTAGCCAGGACTAGCCCAGCTTCCTGGTGCAGAGCCTGTGCCAGGGTCCTCTTCCGTGGAGCTGCTGGACAGACTCTGGAGTATCATGTGCTCCTTGTGTGAACCTTGGTCAGTGGCTTTGGAGTTGGGGGAGGGGCCTCAGGGTGATTTCTTGTTCGACATCTTCCTGAGGGTCCTGCACAACATACAGGCCCAGTAGAAGGCTTGGTGTTTGCCCTTCTCCTAGGACAGGCACTGCAGTTAATGATGCCACGTAGCTCTGCCCCATCCACACCGCTCCTGGTAGTGGGCAAAAGCGTGTTCCTTTGGTCGCTTCCCCTTGTGTGCCCTACAGCCAGCCAGCAGGTGCTCACAGAGAGTCCCAGTTGTCCCAGCTACCTGACAACTTGCTTGCCTTAGGCACGGTGGGCAGCCTGAAGGGTCTGGTAGGCGGCTGCTGCTGCTGCTGCTGCTTTTCCTTTTCCTTTTCAAGCTCACCTTCCTGGCTCACTCTCACATGCCCTTCTGGTTTGGGGTCTGTGAAGGATAGGAATATACTTAAGTTTCTTGGTCTGTGACACAGGTGAATTGAGTCTCACTTAATTGGTTTGTTCAGGCTAGGTGTATTGAGTATACAATGATAGCATCGTGATAGGTAAGGCACTTGTCCCCTGGGTCATGCATTGATGTTTTATTTAGTTACTGTTTTCAGCATGCACAAGTGAGCTGGCTGCTGCCTTGGGCGGTGCCTTCGAGGAGCCCAGTGTCTCCTGGGTGGGACAGCAGTCCCTGGCTTGGTTTGGGCAAGCAGAGGTCATGGTTCCGTTGGAATTGGAATGTTGGATCTGAATGCCCCAGCCCCTTCTGCTGCTGGATCTCTGGTGTCACCCCACACCCTGTGCCTGCCTGGGGCCTGCACCCACTTGGTGTCTCCCTCTGGTTTCTAGCCCCTGGGGTCTCCAAGAGGCACAGGCATCCTTTGTGCAGAGCAGAACTGCTGGGTGCTGATGGGCAGGGACACCAGAAGGTGAGTGAAAGCAAACTGAAGCCTGCCTTAAGGTATTCTGACTCAGGTGTGGTATGAAATGTATGCTTCTATTTGAAAATTTTGCTGTCTTCGTACAGATTAGTTTGTCAGACTTTTGTTCAAGCATGCAGAGCACTTTTGGTGGCTTTGCAGAAAGTGCAGGGCACCTTTTCTTTTTTCTGTAACATTTTTATTTTAAAAAGAAGAGAAGAAAACAGAATTTCAAAACAAAGTAATAGGAGAATAACAATAATTAATATGTTACATGTTCTTATCTTCAGAGTAGTTACTCGGGGGATAAGATACAGGCACAAGATACTGTCCAAACATTGTTAGCATAAACCTTCCTTTTCAGTGAACTAAGAGAAATTAGCAGATAGTTAACCATCTTAACTATCTAGTTTATTCATATAGATACATAGACAGATTTCTTTTCTCTTTTCTTTCTTTCTTTCTTTCTTTCTTTCTTTCTTTCTTTCTTTCTTTCTTTCTTTCTTTCTTTCTCTTCCTCCATCACAATTTCTCTTCCTGAAAGACTCCTACTGTAGAGGTTCCCTGAGATCTGATTTGCCCAGGCTTTTGCTAGCCCCTTGACCTGTTGACCTCTTCCAGATCTGTCTGCTTGGCTCCTCTGTCTTTTGCAAAGGATTTGAAGCCCCCATCATCTCCAGCTGTAGTGAGTACTGGTGCAGCCCCCATGAGGCGTGCCCAGGAGCTCCCTGTGAAGGAGAGGTCTTCCGGGAGGAGACTCACCCAAGTGCCAAGGGTTATTTGAGGCCAGCAGGCTGGAGACACCTGGCTGTGGAAAAGAAAAAGCAGTCCTGGCTCCTGCATGTGTTGCTAAGTGCTGGAAGCTCAGTGGAAAGTCTTTCACAGCAGGCTGCTCAAGCTAAAGTGCAAGGTGAGCCGTGCTGGGCATCAGCTTTCCAGTACCCTCAGTGATGAGCTAATGCTCACAGAGCTGGTGGGCATGGGCTTTGGAGGCTCTCGGAAATGCCCCAGAGATGAGAGTCTCTGCAAGAGTGCTCCAGGTATCAAAGTGCCAGCACCATGGGAGACTACAAATGTGCTCTTCAGGGTGCCCATACCCCCTGGGGCCAAGGCTCAGGACCGCAGTGCTCAGGCCTTCCATCCCTTGACCCACCCGCCCTCACATAGCATCTGTCCCCATCCTACCACTGGACAGGGAAGCAGTGGAGGCTGCTGTCCCCCCCCCCCCAATCCCTTTTTAATACTAGGGGTAGAACCAAGGCCTTGCACGTGCTAGGCAAGTGCTGTATCACTAATCTCATCCCCAGTCCTGGGAGGCCACTGCGCTTTGGGGGAGACAAAGCTGAGATACAAGGTTCAGGCCTTGGCCATGATGTGCATGGTTGGTCCCTAAGCATGCAGGAGTCCTGTGTGTTTTCCTCTGTTTTCCGTCCTTCAGCAGTTGCCGAACTCCTGTGCCAGGCACAGAGAGCACCACTGGACTCTCAGGTGAGCCGGGCTTAGCCCTGCCTTCAAGGTCCCTCCAGAGCTGGGTGTGAGAGCGGTGTGCACAGCACAGTACACTGTCTTAGCCTCCCCACTGACTTATTGGTGCACAGAGGGTGTGTGTGCACTAGAGTGTGCTGGGCCAGGGCTGGCGGAATTAATGGCCCGGACATGTGGTCATGCATTCCGCACAGAGCTGTGTCCTGCTCCCTGCCTGCCCTCCCTGCACCCTGATTCAGTTGCTCTGAGGAATAGCAGTATAGGCCATGTCCAGGCAGTCTGATCTCACCTACGCAGGTGGGTCCTTATCACTATCCGGGCCACCAAGGATCCTGTGGGGCACTTGCCTGCCCACTTGAGTTCATAAGGCTTGCAGCGGCACGTGCATCATTCATGCAGAGTGTGATGCCTCTCCCGTCCTCAGCAGTACCTCCGTGGCCTGGAGGGTAAAGGAGGCGGACACAGAACCCTCTGTTGTCAGAACAAGCAATTTGGTGTTGTCTCACCAGCTCTGCATCAGTGGGTCAGCTCTTGCATGCCCTTCTCAGATCACAGTTCCCTAATGGGTACAGAGTCCCGGGAGCCTTGGTCAGGCTAAAGCTGGAGGAGGGCATCTGCCAGCACGTGTGCACTTCCACGCACTTCCCTTCAAACCGGCCCTGGCTGGGCCCTGTGCAGAGTGAGAACCTGGGTGTGCGCTTCTTGTGCCACTGTAAGAGCTGTCTGCAGAAGTGTGTGGAAGTTCAGGTTGGCAGTCTCTAAGACGCGGTCATGTCTTGGTGAATCAGCAAGTCTGAGCTGGTGCCACTTGTGTGTGAGCCTGGTGGTTGGACAATTATGAATCATTTGCTTGCCTCTTGATTTGCGTCAATCAAACCACATGTGAAGAAAGCAGCCATGAGCAAGGCTTTGCCGGCAGTTGAGTGTCCAGAGAGGACATTCGCCAGGGACAGCCTCAGAAGGCTGGCCTGCGTGCTCACCCTGGTGGTCCGGGCCATGGGCCTACGCAGCCACCGGCCCTCCAGGCTTCCGGCCCAGCCTGGGCCCCTCTTCCCCTCCTGAAACCACTACTAGCCACGCAGGAGATGGGAGATGGTGATTATAGCTTGCCCTGCTGTTTACTGGTTTCCTATGTGGAATCCTGTGGCGAGCAAGACGCACTTCCAGCTCTGGGAATGTTTACAGCTAAAAGCAGGTCCACTGATCTTTCCTTCCCTGTTACACAGAATAATTTTAGGACTTGACTCTTTGAAAAGATTCCTTGTAAAAAAAAAAAAAAACTTGATTAAAAAGGGATGTCACTGCCCCATACCCCCAGCCCAGAGAAACAGTGGAGGGGGCCTGTTCCCACTGGGTGCAGGGCTGGTGGGACTGAGGTCTGCTTTGTCAGCCTGAGGAAAGAGCCGCATTCAGCCAGGGCTTCTGGGCCTTCTGCAGCAGCTTTCAGGATGAGGTCTGTCCTCATCAAGTCACAGCGGTTCCTCTGCTGTGGGCCTGGCCCTAGGGAGCCCTCCTCATAGAGCCAGCCATGACCAGAGCTGCCTGATCCGAGCTCCCTGAGGACCCCGGCCCTGTGGTTTGCTTTGTTTCGTTTTGTTTGAAGTAGGCAGATTATGTTCTCATTTTTACTGTAAAGCTTACCTTTCTTATGTTGAATCAGCTGTTACAGAGCGCTGAGTCCTAGTCGCCTGGTTAGTCACTGCCACAGCTGGAGTCTGGGGAGAGCAGCGCTGTGGCTCTGCGTGGGCCTAGCACTCATCCTTCACAGGCGCTGAGAGCTCCGGGTCTCCGGGCCAGGGTCCTCGTTTTCCCACCTTTGGGCTAGATGGAAGTGTGCTTACCTAAACTGCTCCCAAGAGGTCACAGTGTGCTCTGTCTTCTGAGTTCCCTGTCCACACGCCTCAGGGTCGCCTCAGGAGCCCTGAGCCCAGGGGCTGTGCTTGTAGCTTCCCGAGGTGTCTCACGCACCACAGCGACGGCAGCTCAGTCCAAGTCCAGAGGTCTCTTTGGTTTTTATTATGGAAAACCTCAGACATTGGCTGAAGCAAAAGATGATAGATTAATGAATGGCCAGGCTGTGCTCGCCTATCTGCAGTGAGGGCCAGTGGCCAGGCCGGTCCTCCCCATCCCCGCTCTTTCCCTGCTGCTATTCCCTGCATCAGTTTAGCTGCCATGTTATACCGAAGAGGTAAGGCCTCTTAACAGATAGCTGTACCGCTGTTCTTTGGTACTGTTAACCAGTTAGTCATTATTGTCTCAAACATTGTTTAGGTTTTTTTCTGGTACAGCGTAGAGGTGCTTTACCATGGCTAAATCCCCAGCTCTCACTCCCTGCTTTTTATATTTTTAGATAGGTTCTCCATAACTTGTTCAGGCTGGCTTTAAACTCCTTTTGGCCCTCCTCCTGAGTAGCTGGGATAGTAAGAGTATACCATCATGCTTAGCCATACATGCGTGTGGGTGGTTGTTTGAGTAAGTGTTAAATAATGTCCATAGGTTGTGACAGGCCATGGTGTCAAGTTCTCTTAGCTACAGTGTGTTCCCCCTACCTTTCCACTGTCTTTCACTCATGAGCAAACAGTGTCATTGTTTGAAGAACCCAGCTGGTTGTCCTGTTAAAGTGCATGCTAGGACTTCGCTACATGGGCCTTGTGGTGCTGTTGAATACTGTCCTCACTGTCTGCTCCTGGTAATCTGCTGACCAGGTTGAAGACTGCATCAGGCCCAGTGGGGATGGGGAGCAGAACTGTTGCACAGGAGGTCTCCATGTCCATGGGTAGGATCCTTGTTCTGGAGGCTGCAGGAAGGGTATTCTGAAATTGGTGAGAGCAAGTCCCTCCGCCACTCCTCAGTCCAGTGTTTATCATAATGAGGTGGTTGGCTTATGTGATGTAAAGGTAACAGTTACATCTTATCATTTACTTCATAGGTTAATTATGAACTCATGGATTTAAGTATGTTTTGATGTAAGCCCATGCTTGTGTGCTGTTACTGCTGTTTTAAGTTGCCCCATCTCTGCCCTGTGGGGCTCTGCAGTGTTGGCCCTAATTCCTTCTGACGTGACTTGGCGGTCTGTAAGGTGTCCTTGCTTTGTTATAACAAGACACCTTGTCACCTTGTATAGCTCCTGTCCTCAGATTGGAATCAGCCATTTATCTGATGATCGCCTCAGCTTTTTGATCACACAGCCGAGTCTTACCATCTAACCTGACATATTTATAGGTTGTGGGATGAGAAGATGGCTATCTTTGAGCTGTAGCTTGGCCTCCCTGATACCCAGCCTTTAGACATGCAGCTCAGACCCCTGGGTGTGTAGGCATCAAGGTGGCTGTCTGGCCTGCTCTGTAGGGAGTGAAGAAGCCATTTCAAGAAGGAAGATAAAGCTCACACCAAGAGGGTAGAACAATGAGAACCAGTGTGGGGCTACCCTGCTCTGCCAAGGGCAGATGGCACTGGGGTGTGGAGCCCATAGCCGCCGATGTATGCACCTGTGGGTTGAGCGTGGACAGCTGGGAGGTGCTCCAGGGCCACTGCTTGGCCTGTCTTTTTGATCATGGGCATCGTAGTGGACAGAAAGGAGTGTTTCATCTTGATTTGCTTTGCATTCCCAGCTGACTAAGGATGTGGAGATCTTTTTGTGGGCTTATTTGCCATTTGTGTGTCTTTGGAGAAATGTCTGTTTAAATAATTTGTCTTTTTTTTTGGGGGGGGGGTTACCAGTAATTGAACTCAGGACCTTATGCTTACTAGGCAGGTGCTGTGCTGCTGAGCCGTATCCCCAGACATTTGCCCACTTCTGTATTTTGTTTTGCTTGTGTTTTTGCTGTTGATTGTGGGTGTTCTTCTGCATGTAGCTTCTTTATGCAGATAGGCAATTTCCAAATGTTTTTCTCCCATTCTATGAGTTCTTTTCACTTTCACAGTGATGTCTCTGAAACACAGAAGTCTCTGTCTTGATGATGCCCTCTTTGTGCTTTTTCTTTTGTTGCTTGTGCTCTGATGTCTTCTGAGACATTTGTTGGACTCACTTTGGAGGAGAATGGTGAGGTGGGCCTCCTTTGGGGTCCAGCCCCTAGCTTCTTTCAGATGTGAATGCTGAAAGGCTTCTCAGGCTGTTAGGACGTTTCCTGTGCTATGGCCTGGCTGGCTTCTGCCATTCACAGGGGCTGGCTTCGTTTTCCCACAGTTGTTTTTAATTGAATGTCCATGGGAAAATGGCCAAGTAAATTGAAGGTTCTCAGAGAAAGCTGTTTCTTTGTTGATTTTTTTTTTTTTTTTTTTGACTGTGCTTTTTCATTGTTATTGTGCACAATTTGTTGGCATCTGCGTCATGTTACAAATGTCCATTGGTATTGGGATTGTAGCATTAAGTTCTGTATTCCACACAAATGTTCCAAAATATTCTTGAGGCTCTGGGTAATTTACAGATGGAAGTCTCCCCTCCTGGCAGGTTTGTGATGGGACACAGAGCCTTCGGAAACTCCCTGTGGATATGAACACCCTGAGGTGTGAGGCAGGGACTCTGCTACTGACTTTGGCTTTAGCTCTCTCTGGTTTCTTATTGATACCTCCTGGGACCCATATCATCCCCTGTCACCTTGAAGAAACCACAAAGATGTGGGGGGTGCCAGTGGGAGCCCTCCTGGCCAGAATGGCGAGCTGTACCTTGCCAGTTCTTCATGAAGAAGGGTTAGAAGTTGTGGTTTGACATTTCCGGTTTGTGGCTAGTATCTTGTGTTTACAACTCTCTAATGCTGTACAGAGCACTTCCGGGAATAGTTATAGCATTTGAGAGGCCTTCACTAGCTATACGTTGTGTCCTGGAACCCCTGGCAGCTACTAGGCTATGAAATGTGCAGCGGTACCCCTGGTGTGGACTTGGCCACTGGCACATTTCAGACTCGACCGGCCAGTCCTTTCTGTGTGAGGTCTGCGTTAGGTGACTGGTGTGATGCAGGCTTCCTGTGTAGGGCAGGTGAGGCCCTCATGGTCTTGCATTGACATCTGCAGTGCGGGGAACACTGAGCACCGTGGATGGGCACTGGCCTGAGCCACAGAGGCAAGCAGTCACTGCTGCTTTCCAGGCCACAGATGGGAACCCAAAGAGGTCACATACTGCACCTACACTGTATAGGTAGCAGGTAGCTCTGAGTTAGCAGCTCCCACACATGTAAATGCCCACTGTGTGCCTGCCATGTTCACCATGCCCAGGGCGGTGTATGTGTGTCCCGGCGCCCGCCTGTGTCAGCCACCATTGCCAGTGGTCTGGATGAGAGGGTAGGGCTGATGGCCACTAGCCTGGAGCCTGGGCAGCAGGAGTGGGAACATTAGAGGGTGGCCATGCCACTGTGCTAGGGTGGCATGAGATGGGTCACAAGCAGTGCTGGAACCAGCTGCCAGTCACATCACTGGCGTGCCTTGTTCATGCTCCTGCACTCTGCAGGACCTAGCAGAATGCTCTAGGAGCTATGTAACCTCTCTGTGTCACCTTAAGCACAGCCTTAGAAATTCCATTAGAGACCTCAGTATCCTGGTGTGACCTTCATGGTCATTTAGAGCTGGCCAGCTCAGAACCCGTGTCAGGCTGGTGGCGTATCTCCTGGGGTCATGCATAGAAACTCATGGCTGTTTGCTTCACCCTATTTCTACTGTCTCCCCTGTGTCTCAAGGCCCTGAATGAGTGGGAGAGCCCAGGCAGAGGAAGGTCTAGGCTTCCCATGACGCCCAAGGACCAGGAAGGGTATCCACAGGCTCCAAGGGTGTTCAGGGCAGTGTATGTGTCTGCGGCATTCTTACTCTCCTTCATTGTCGAGAGAAGACTGATCCTAGCATTGAAGGCGGGAGCCCCAGGGCCCCCTGGTTCTTGGGCAGCAATGTGAGGTTCCTATAGCCTTTCCAGCTTATAACAGGGGCTTCGTCTATCTTCACTGCCTGTGGTTCTTGCCAGCTGTGTCCTAGTTCTGTCGAGATAGTGCATCTGTCACCCCCAGGTGTTCACAGGCTCTAGGGATGTAGAAACGGCTGTTCAGGGCCATTCCTGAGGACGGAGGGACCTTGTCCAGGAACTCACCCCTTATTAAGATTCTCTTTCCCCTTCAGGGTGTGTGTGGGAGAGGGCAGGGGCAGATTCTCTGGACCTTGTGCGCTGAAGTTGGCCTGTAAGAGGGGCAGTGGCCTAGACTCACCTTCTAGCCCGGCTACAGCTTCCTTCCCCACAGAGAGGATCCAGAGAGTGGGCTAAAAATGACTGTGCAACCTGTCAAAGTGCTCTGTGCCTTGCCAGAGCTCTGGTGGCTGAGGCGCCCTGTCCACTCCTACAGTTAACAGGGACAAGTGTATTCAGAGCCAGTCTCTGAGCAGGCAGGCCGCGTGGCCTGGATGCATAGCCCCAAGGACTACTCGCTCATTCTGGTATGTGCACGGATCTCTTCCTGAGCCTCAGTTCCCACAATGTGGTGGAAGTTCCTCCCAGGAGCCTGCATGTGTCTGAGATGCTCCCACTCGGCCAGTGATGCAGTGCATCCACATTGGATCACAGGCCAGGGAGCAGGTGGGGCAGTCTTTGGTGCTGTAGGGTGCCTGAGGAGCGCACAGTGTCTTCCACCAGGGACAGCTTCCTGCACGCCTGGGCTGTTCAGGGCAGAGATCCTTTAAAACCGCACTCGTTGCTGTCTGAGATTTACTTCCTGATACACAAATCTGTTGCTATATTTGCTAAGAAATCACAAGTGGGAGGAAAAAAGCAGTTTCGTTGCTGTTTTAGAAACCACTGGAACATTGCTAGGATCTGTGATTCCTCCCACCCCCCAAGTGCTTGTCCTGGAGTGAGCACACCTATGTGGGAGGACTCGTCACCTGGGCTGTCAAGGTGACCCAGTCTCCCTGGGTGATGCCTCATGGCCCTGCCCATCTCTGCAGCCAGGTCCTAGTGCTCTGCTTCAGGCTTCAACCTGCTTGGGGTGGAAATGAAGGCTCTTAGGGGAGAGGTCCATCCCAAGCTTCTCTGCACCTGGAATATTCAGAGGTAACTTCCAGCCTGAAGGGAAAAGAAAAACACTGCCGTCAAACAGAATGCACAGGGGTGTCTGGAGCAGTGTAACGCCAAGTAGGAGCTGAAGAGGGTGCTGATGGGACTCTCTCAGTGAAGAAGAGCTCTCAGGGGAGCAGCCCCTGGAAGGGTCAGCCCCATGGGCCTGCCTCCACCCGGGCAGGAGCCTCCTCCCGCAAACTCCTGAGCACCTTGATCCTCACAGGGTGTACAGAGTTCTGTCCTAAGGTCCTGTGTGATTGTGGTGCTTGGTGGGCCTGAGTTCCTTCTCTCTCCTGATTGGCTGTGGCTGGTGTCTGTCAGAACCTTGGGCAACCACATTTCTTTTTCCAAGATAAACTATTACATCTGCCCAGTGACCTTCATGAAGAGTCAAACATTAGCACATTCTTAACAGACATTTAAAACCCAACCAAACAAAACCATTTCCTGCCCCCTTTGCTTTCTGCACACTCATAAATGTGAGCTGCATTTGGAATTGCATCTCCTTAAATTTTGCAAACCGAAACCAAATTTAACCTTGAATGAGGCGCGTCTGCGGGCTTGGCGGACCCGGATGAGTTAAATGGCAGTGCACAGGCTGAGTCCTTTGGCGGTTGACCTGGCCGTCTCCCAGGTGGCTCCCTTTCATCTTCTCACTGAGTTCCTTTGTCACTGCTCCCGGTAGGCCCTTGGGAGGCTTGTGCCCGGTGGAGCATCGGACAGATGAGGACTGGTCCTAACTGAGCTTAGCCTCTTTTTGTGTGTGTGGTGTGGGGGGAGTAGCAAATACACACTAGGAGACCCAGGTCCACCAGGTAGTGCGCTGTCCACTCCGGGGACAACAGCATGGCCGCCATCACCCTCTGTCTTAGTCCCTTCCCATGAGGCCAGCACCCTCCAATTCCTTTCACGATCATCATCTCCTCTGCTCTTTCCGCCTGAGTGGTTCTCAACCTTTCTAATGCCATGACCCTGCAATACAGTTCCTCATATTGCAGTGACCCCAGACCAAAAAATAATTTTGGTAGCTACCTCAAAACTGTAATTCCAGATAATATTTTCCGATGGCTTTAGGCAATCCCTGTGTTTTGGTCGTTCGACCCCCCACTGGGGTCGCGACCCACAGGTTGAGAACTGCTGGATGTACCTGTTGGGTGATTCCACCAAGCTGCTGGGGACCAACTCTCCCCTCACTTCCTTACTGCTGTTCCCCCTTTCAGCACTACCTGTGGGGGTTCTGGGGTCCAAAGGCGCCTCGCCTTCCTAGTGCAGGGCTGTGTTCTGCCAGTCACTCTCCACCCAGGCAGTACTGTGAGCAGGGAGGTAGCCGGCTGCTTGAGGGATGGGCATGGCTTGCTGACAGGAAGGAAAGGAAGGGAAGCTCGCCAGGTGTGGCTGTGCCTTACCCTGTGTCTTCTGAACCATCCTGAATTCTAGGGCAGAGGCTGGGCCCAGCACAGCAGGTAGTGAGGAGTGCAGTGTCTACTGGTGTTACTTCAGGCCCATACAGGCAGATAAGCCTTTTTCATTGTCCCAAGATGTAAAGCTCCACCTTTCATCATTAAGTGACTGTCTGCCAAAGGTGCTCAGGTGCGTCCTGGATTTTGCAGGATTCCAAGTGGATCTTTCACAGAGGACAGGTGCTTCTAGGTGGGCTTGGAGGTGCTGGGACCTTCCAGTGAGAGATCCATTTCTCAGAGTTTCCTATTTACCTGCTCATTGGAGTGCCTATGTGCCCCAGAGAACAGGTTAGGTCCTGGTGCCGCCTTCTAGTCCCCAGGACAGATGTGGCAAACATGTGGCACACGTGCTACAGCAAGCTGTTTGTATCATGGAATGCTCTGAAAGATTCTCTGTGGCTGGGAGCAAATCTCATGCCCATACGATTGGAGGGGACAGAGCCTGCGGAGTGAACACGCTGGCCCTGGAGGGGCCCTGCACTGGTCACCTGCCGCTCGTGGGGCCTTGTGCCGCCATGGACAGCAGGCTGAAGTGGAGAAGCCTGATGTTCAGCTGTGAGTGGGGCAGTGCTGTGCTGGCCTGGCACTTGGGACTCTCCTGGCTTTGGCAGAGAGCAGTCTTGCGAGACAGTGGCATTACCTCATCTCAGACTTAGTCAAGCAAGGAACAGGGTGATTTCAGAAGATTCTAATCTGTTTCTAATTAGAATGTCATCTGTCTTCACAAAAGCTGCTCTCTCATCTCTCTACTTCATTATTTTTAAAATCACAAAGAAAATACATCTCATCCACTTAAAATTCCTTGGAGAAACAAATCACTACTCTGGCTTTATTTTTTGTTGTTGCTGCTGCTGCTTTGCTTTGTAATGCTGGGTATTGAAGCAATTCTATTCCAAAATGTATTCTTGTGGCCACTAATATTAAGCCAGGGTTTTTGTGATCTCACTAAAATTCACATCACATGATGGAAATAAAGATTCCATAGACGAGACTCCATGAAAGTACTGGCATGCTCCTTCGTGGAGATGGCTAGTGTCCCCTGCCTGCAGGTGGAGCCATCCAGCATGTCCTCCTTGGATTCTGGAGTCAGGAGGTGACAGCAGGATTCAGGCTCCTGGACACTCACTGTGAAGTCTTCAGGGGAAGAGGCGTGTCCTCGGGGTGCTTTCATAGTGTCCGGGTGACCTCAAGCCACTTGGGACACACCGTTTTATCAGACACCTCTGCTGCCCTGGCTCAGCCTGGCCCTAGACTTGGCTGGCGGACAGCCTAGAAGAAGCCACCTGTCAGTCAGCCATTGCCAAGAGTAAGGGACGACTGTGCTGTCATCAGGCTGGCAATGTCAACCTCGAAGGGTGCTGGCAGCCCTCTCTTGCTCCTTCCTTCCCATCTGTAGATGCTCTAAGGACATTCATTCATCAAAGCAAAGCCCAAAGAATAGGCAGGCCTAATTCCTTGGCCTCGTCAGAGGACAGCCTCGCCATTGTGCACAGTTTTGCTCTCGCAGCTTCCGCTATGTTGTTTAGCACCGTATGCCCTGGTTTGCTGCGTATGCATCTGCTGCTACTGTGAGGCCAGCACCCCCATCTCCTCTCCCTCAAGAGGCTACCTCTCTTTCCTCAGGAAGGAGATGCCCTGTCCAGCCTCCTTCGCCTCCCCAGTTACAGGAGGAACTGCACATTCCCCAGGTGATCTATGTGCGTCTGTACGTCATCTAGTGCACTGGCAAGCTGTCTGCCTTGGGAGTAGTTGACAGGTGTTTCATCATGCTGCTTAGGCGTTGCAAAGATACAGGAACAATGCCCCATGCCCCACCCATCTAGAAGCTGTAGGTGCTGAAGTTTGCTGTACCTCCGAGGGCAGCCTGCACATACACTGTAGTATTCTTGTTGCAGGTTTGGGCGAGGCACCCTGTGGGGGTTGGTCTGAGACCTCCCCAGCTAAGCAACTATCTTGACGTGGTATGCAGGGCTTGCAGAGCGCTCAGGAGTGGAGTTAGTTTCTGGAGAGAACTTGGAGTTCGCAGTGACTCTCACCGTACATCTCTGTTTTTATAGGGTGGCCTAAAAGCTGTTGATCTTGGGCCCGCCCCCAGCCTATCCCATAGTGCAACATGCACACACATGCTCACCGAGAGTAAAGAACAGTATGTTCCCTGAAGGCTAGTGGGAGCTGTTACATCTGAATGGAGACTGTGGCCCAGCCCAGGCTGTGCCTGTCAGGCTACAGTGCTGTGGCCTAGCATGCCCTCTTCCTAGGAAGCCAGGCAACAGGGCGGCCGTCCCTGTGTACTCCCCGGGTTCAAGAAGAGGGAGCTGCCCCCTGTCCTCCCTGGGGGAGGGATTGGGGGACCCAGATGTGGGCCAGGGTGAGACCATGGAGATGTAGGATTCAGGCACCCTGACCAGCAGCTATGCAGTAGGGTGCCATGGAGCCAGTGTAGGCTCTGGAGGAAGAAGAGGCCAGTCGGGACACTCTGCACTGTGGTGAGAGTGGGAGACTCCGAGCTGCATCTGGGAGAGTGACCAGACTGCCTCAGAGTGTTGTGTCCCGTGGGCCTGGTCTGCATCTCACGCCTGGCCCACAGTCCATGCCTTGCTACAGGACACCACCCCATGTGTGAAGGCACGTGTGTGAGAACAAGCTGTTGCTGGTGTGTGTGGACAGCTCAGACACACCATCTACATGGAGCCACTCTTGGGCAGGACACTAGGACCTTTCTTTACCTGAGCTTTAATGGAACGAGTTGGTCATCCTCCTGAAGTGGTCCCCTAGTGTGGAGTTAGGAGGTGCTG
Organism: Myocastor coypus; assembly: GCA_004027025.1. Classification (NCBI taxonomy): domain Eukaryota; kingdom Metazoa; phylum Chordata; class Mammalia; order Rodentia; family Myocastoridae; genus Myocastor; species Myocastor coypus. Next base: position 50,219 of record PVJA010004779.1, on the reverse strand, counting down.
CTAGAAAGCCCTGATACGAGGGGAGCAGGTGTGCTGTCTTTCTGCTCCGTAGTCCTTGGCCACCCTCTTAGGAACACTGGCCTGGCTTTCACCTTTGCGGCCTGCTGTCCCCGGTTAGTGAGGAGATGCAGCATCACTTAGTTTTGTATCCTGCAACTGGATTCCTGAGACCTTCAGCCTAGGAAGAAGAGCTTGTCCAGACCTCGCAGTGTGCGGTTTGTGATGTGTCACCTCCTGTGTGTGATGCATAGTAAGAGTAGGAGCAAGTGAGACCAGAAGCAGTGAGACAGGAGTGCCAGCAGCCCCTCTGGCGGATGGTGTGTCCCCTTCCCATAGGGCTAAGGACTTGCCTCCAGGCCCCTCCTACAATTTCCTTCACCTCCCACAGCATTGCCGCGGAGACTAACCCTAATGCATGTGGGCCTTTGAGGACACTCAGCTGAGCCACGGCACATGTGCAGTAGGGTGGCTCCCCTTTGCACATCCACCCCATGCCAGGCCACATTTCTTGCCTCTAGGCTGCCCGCCAGACTGGGTCTCAAGACATCTATCTGGCCTGTGGCCTCTGACAGGAGCAGCTTCTGTGAGTGCACTCGGAGACTTCTGATCCCTCTGCCTGTTTGGGGCTTTGAGGAGTTGTCCCCCAGGGGGTGCTGGGATACTCCTGCGTATTGCTCTTTAAATGGAGATGAATGTTGACTTGGGTCTTGGCCCACAGGGGACCCTGAGAACACATAACTGCACACAGTTATGAACACATAACTCCAGGGGATTGCCATGTATGTTGTGCAGACAGCTGCATGTGTAGGACCCCAGTGCCCTCCTCTGTTGGTGCAGCTGGCCTTTGCGGTCTCGTGCTCCAGAGTGGTGGAGGATGATGAGAGCAACATGACGGCCACGCATTTGCCACAGTTGAAATTCCAAAGCCTCGGTTCCATAGCAGAGAGAAAATGCAGAAGGTCCCCAGAAGCCAAGCAGGGCACCCGAGGGACTGTGCAAGAGGTAGACCTTGGGCTGTGGTGCTAGGGGACAGGAAGAATTGAAAGCAGTGTGGCACTGGGTGCTACTGACTTGCGGAAACTGATTTGTGGCTGGCAGAGTGTGCAGAGGCCAAGACTGTGAAAGGAGGCAGGGTAGACCTTGAGTCGAATCCAAGAAGGATAAGTTGTGTAAAGCCTGTGACTCTCTCGCTGTTCCTTATGTACTTAAGCACTGTGTTTCCATGTTGGAAGGGCTGTGCTGTGGGTTGTAGTCAGAACACCTTTGGGTAATGTTGAGAGATTGCTCTGGCCATAGAATTTCAGCATATTCAGGATGGGGTACAATTCCTATGTCACTGCCAGCCAGCTTGAACCATGGCAGTACAAGTGGATCTGATCTGTCCATCAATCTTTTTACTAATAACACCAATGAAGAAGCTGCCAGTGAACAGTCATGTGGGTACCCCTGTGGTTGAAGCGGACAGGAACATTTTCAGTGGGCCGGGAGTTGAAAAAGCTGGAGGAGAGGCTCGGGTGGGGACCCTTTGAGGGATCCTTGAGGCAGGTGTCCGGTGGTCCAAGATAAGCAGTGGCCTCTTCTGGACACTGCACCAAGGCTGCCCACACCTTTTTGTCTGATGTTTTCTCCTAGGTATTTCATGACTTTTGATCCTTTTGTAATTTTATTTGGCTATTGCATGTAGAAACACAGTAAATTTATGTATATTGCTCTTTGTATTGACTCTGCTGAATTACTAGTTCTAGTAAATCTGTGGGTCCTTCTTGATTTCCTATAGGCTGAGTGCAAATGATGAAAGTTGTGTTCTATTTCTTTGTGTGAGTTTTTTTAACCAAAAATTGCATTTTAAAATTAATTTTTCAGCCGGGCGTGGTGGCTCACGCCTGTAATCCCAGCACTCGGGAGGCTGAGGCAGGAGGATTGGTACGAGTTCGAGACCAGCCTGGGCTACAAAAGTGAGCTCAAGGCCAGCCTCAACTGCATAGCAAGACCCTGTCTCAAAAAGACAAAAAAAAAAAATAAATAAATAAATAAATAAAATAAAATAAAATTAATTTTTCAATATAACAAGAAATTAAAAAGTGACAATTTTATCCAGTGTATTCCATCCTGTTTCTGTGGATGATATATCTCAATGCATTCAATACACAACACAGTGCTACAATCTGGACAATAGTACCTAGTCTCTTTCCTAATTACTTTTGCTGTTATCTTTATTTTTCTAAAAATAATATTTTAAATATGAATTTACACTTAATAATCTTAATAACAAGCCAGTGTTATATAGCAAAATATTTAGAAACTTCATTTAAATTTTTTTAGTAGTATGGTTACAATAATTAATACCATGCATATTGTTATCTTCATAGTAGTTATTCAGAGAACAAGACATAGACCTGATGTCTTGACTAAACAATATTAGTATAAACTTTTACTCTCAATGAACTAAAACAAAGTAGTTATGTGTCTATCATAACTCTTGTGTATACGTACACATTATATATACATATGTATTTATATATATTAGCTTTTTAAAGTTTCTAATACTAGGAGAAAATATCATACCATGTCCTGTAAGTAGATTGTAAGTCAAAGATACAGTATGAATCATAAAAAGTATAATTGAATGATATTAAGAAGTTAAATATTAACTGAGATTAAATTAAACATTTCAAAATGATATTCCAAAATTCAAATCAAATCCCAAGTCCAACTTAGAGGCCAGAATGTTGTGTATCTTATGTATGAATCTGTAGTCAACTCAGAGTACTCACATATTATTTTAATAGGTTGATATATACAAAAATATCAACTAAGTTTCCATGGTGGTAAAGAATTACTAAGAATAAAATATAACGTAAATACTGAGACGGCAAATATATGTCCAGAACTTCTAAAAATTTGTAGATAGGTTATCACACAAAATTCTGCGATGTCGTGGACATGGACAGTGTCCATGACACTTACTGGTGGTGGCCAGGTGTCACTTCTGGGACTGAGCTGCTGCTATTTCCTTGATATCCACCCTGTAGACCCAGACAGAATCATGACCATAGGGTGCAGGAAAGGTCCATTTGTGGAATATGCTGATGGACATATTCTGCTGTGTACAAAAGAGTAGTTGAAAGACTGCTTTTGGATGCCTCCTTTGCTCCGACGTTTGTTTGCCCTACTTGGTGGGTTCTTTTCATTCTCCTTCATGGAATTGTGGTCATTTTCATCTCTCTCTAGAATATCTTTTAGTAAACTGTGCAGGATTGGCTTTGTCATCATGAAATTCTTTAGTCATTCTTTTTGATGGAAGTATTTCACTTCTCCACTGAACTTGAGAGTTTTTCAGGGTCTAGCAGTCTGGGCTGGAATTTGTTTTCTTGCAAGATTGGAAGTACTTTGCTCCATTCTCTTCTTGACTTGATGGTTTGTAAAAAGAAATCTGCTGTTATTCTGATGGGTTTTCTTTTAAATGCGATCTGTTTCTTTTCTCTAGCAGCTTTTACTATCCTGTTCCTGTGCTGAATTTCTGAGATCTTGATTATGTCTAGTTGTGGTTTTAATTGAGTTGATGTTTTTTGGATTTCTATATACTTTGGTTACCTGAATGTCAGATTGTTTCCCCATATTTGGGAAGTTTTCTGCTATTCTATCTATATTCTTTTTTTTTTTTTTTTTCTATTTTTTTGCGGGGCTGGGGTTTGAACTCATGAACTTACACTTGCCAGGCAGGCACTTGTGCCACAACGCTATCTCCCCAGCCCCTCTATCCATATTCTTTTTATATCATTGGTATACACTCCTACTTTCTCATTGATGCCCATTAGTCTTATGTTGTTCATCTTTGCATAATCATGTAGATATTAAATTATTTTTTAATGCATCCTAGAGATCTTTTCTTACCTCTTCACTAGCTGCAATGGGGTCTTTAAGGTCTGAAAGTCTATTTTCACTTTCAGTGAAACAGTTTTGACAGCTTGTGATTGAGGTTTTAAGTTCCTGTGTAGCACTTTGAATCTGCTTCATACATTCTATTACTTTCCTATATTGCTCATTCAAGGATTGCATCATTTTTCTTTTTCTTTTTTTTTTTTTTTTTTTTTTTTTTTTTTTTTTTTTTTTTTTTTTTTTTTTTTTTTGTCTTTTTTGAGACAGGGTCTTGCTATGCAGTTCAGGCCTGGCCTTGAGCTCACTTTTGTAGCCCAGGCTGATCTCGAACTCACACCGATCCTCCTGCCTCAGCCTCCCGAGTGCTGGGATTACAGGCGTGCGCCACCACGCCCGGCTTGCATCATTTTTCTATTGTCCTCTATTACCAGTGTCTTTTTTAGAAGCACTTAGTCCTTCTTTTATTATAAGTATTATTTCTTTTTTTACTCAGAAATTATTTCTGATCCAATTTCCTCTATATCTTTGTGCAGTTGTTTCCTTACCTCAGGTGCTATTATTTCAGAGATTTCAGGTGTGTGATTTCCACTTGTTCTGGGTGGGCTTGGGGCCTGAGAGTGCATTTTTGTTCTTTCTCTTTGTCATTTTGTGTAGCCCTGCCTTCTGACCTTTGGTGTAGAGCTTTGGTGTAGTTCTAACCTTAGCACCAGGTCTGGATCTACCAACTTCAAAGTCATCCAGGTGGGTGTGGCTCGGGTCTGGCTGCCGAGCTCCACTTCTTCCTGCTGCAGCCCTTGGAGGTGAACTTGCTGTGCCACTCAGGCAAGGTGTTCTGCTCCTGGGTCAGCTGGGTGGGTCTTGTCTCTAGTCTCTCTGATGGATGGTGTTCCACTTACATGCTGGACTTTGTTGCTGGCTTGAGTGAGAGTCCAGTGGGTCCAGGGCGGTCTCACATGTCGGACCTGGTTGCTGGGTCAGATGAGTTTCTGGCAGTCCTAGGGTGGTCTCTCTCATGCACTGGGCTTGGTTGCTGGGTCGAGTTAGTTTCCCTGTGTCAGTTTCCTTTTCCTGCCTTTGTGCATCGCTATGGTCTCCCTCCCCATCCGGCTGAGTCTCAGGGACACTGTGTGCTGTGCCCTTGTGGACTGGCCCTTGGCTGCAGGTCTCTCTGGCTTTGCACATGCCCTCTAGCAGTTCAGCAAGGTGACTTTCTTTTCCTAGCTCCTTACAGACCCCCTGCCTCCATGGATGCATATATATATTGAGTTTTACAAATTCTTCTTTTGTTCCTATGGGAATGATGTAATTTTTCTTATTTTGTTAAAGTGATAAGTTATATTGTCTTGAAAATTGTATTAAACCAGACTTTTAATTCTAAACCCAAAAGTTGACCAAGAGGCCATATCTTTTCTGTATGTTTTTGGATTTGGTTTGCTATTAATACTTGCTTTTGTGGTAGTGACTATGTTTAGCTTATAATGATCTTACTTGTAAAATTGTTATCAATTTTTCATATCAAGCAAATGCTGTTCCATGAAAAAAGCTCGAGTTCTTTTTTTCTTTTTTTAATTGCCTGGATGATACTGTATAAAATTGAAATTATTTCTTAATTGAAAGTGTGGTAGAAGCTTCCTATGAAAGTTTCCTCTATAAATGGAGTTTTCATTGTGGAATATGTTTAAGTTTCAGATCTTATGTCTTAGAAGTTATTGGACTACTCAAGTCTTCTGTATCGTGTGTCAGTATTGATAGGTTGCTTGTTTTTCTAGCAGATTTTCAACTTTATCAATAGTTGTGAAATTTTGGAGTCTATCCTGTGTGTTGTTTTACCTATAGAAGATATGTAACATGTTTCTGTACCCTACGAGAGCAGTCTCTCTCTGGTTAGGAGGTGCCTACATGTTCATTGTTATTTAAACTATGTTTTACATATACAAGTTTGATAGTTCTTTTCTCTTACTGATTTTTAGCTTAATTATGTTTTGGTCAGAATACCTTTCTATTAAAAAATACCTTTATTACCTTTATATCTTTACTAAAGGTATTTTGATAATATAGTTGTACCAACTTCCTTTTGCTTATTTGTAAATATTTGAAAGTATACTTTCTAGAGCTTTATTCTTCATACTTGTAAATATAAGTTTAAATGTGTATGTAGGTTGATTTTTGTAGTTTATGCTTTTCTGTGCAGTGTGGCAATCTTTGTTATTATGTATAGCATTTTAATATTCAGTGCCTTTGGCTGTAGCTTATTTCTGTCTGCATCTTGCTATGGGCTGACTCCTGGTCCCATGTCCTCTGCCACTGTTTGGTAGGTTCTGACTTAAACATTTCCATTAAGTCAGTAATCTTTCTGGCTTATCCATGCGTGGAGATCTATCCTTTGGCCTTTATGTTGACCTTCCATCTCTTTTTTTTTTTAATTTTTTTTAAAATTTCTATTTTTGGCTTTTTTTTTTTTTTTTTTTTTTTTTTTTTTTTTTTTTTTTTTTTTTTTTTTTTTTTTTTTTTTTTTTTTTTTTTTTTTTTTTTTTTTTTTTTTTTTTTTTTTTTTTTTTTTTTTTTTTTTTTTTTTTTTTTTTTTTTTTTTTTTTTTTTTTTTTTTTTTTTTTTTTTTTTTTTTTTTTTTTTTTTTTTTTGGCTTACTGTCTTTTTGAGACAGGGTCTTGCTATGCAGTTCAGGCTGGCCTTGAACTCACTTTTGTAGCCCAGGCTGGTGTCGAACTCGCACCAATCCTCCTGCCTCAGCCTCCCAAGTACTGGGATTATAGGCGTGTGCCACCATGCCCAGCTTGCCTTCCATTTCAGTCTTACATCTGAGAATTATTGCAAAAGTTTTTTTGAGAACAGCTCATCTATTTTTGTTGGAGGCACGAATGCCTTCGTGCTAGATTAGGATTAGATTTTAGCAGTGCACTTTCAGGCAGTGTTGTGCATGTTGAATGATTTAACTTCATTGCTTCCTGGCTTGTGTGTTTCTGTTGGGAAATTAGCAGTTGTTCTGCTGGTTGTTCTTTGAGAGTAACCAGCCTCTCCTAATTTCATGGCCATTTTGGATTTCAAGAATTTTGCTTGGTATCCTTTGTCCATTTAGGAAAGTTCTAAAAGACATTTTTTCATTAAGATAAACCTTTATGCCTTCTTTTTCTTAAAGAGAATGAAAAATAGTAAAAAAAAAAAAAAATTAGAAACAATGCAGAACTTCAAGAATAAAGCAAGATGATGGCAATTGAACGAGAGTTGTTATATTGCATATTACTGTCGTAAAAATAGTTGCTCAGCTTCACAGACACTTTGCTCCAGTGCCTCTCATCTCTGTCCCACATAACCTGTTTCTCCAGGTTCTTCCCGTCACCAAAATGAAATATCTGATACTTGTAGTTTCAAGGTGGAGAGGTTTACTTTGGCTCTTTGCTGAGGGAATGTAGTCCAGTGGCAGCTGACTGCAGAGGAGAAATATCACGGTAGAAGGGCATGGCAGAAGAGGCTCCTCACTTTATGGCTGCCAGAAAGCAGGGGAGGGAGCTGGACCCTCCAAGGCCAGGTGCCCAGTGCCTGCTACATCCAGCCAGGCCCTGCCTCACAGGAGCACTTTTCGCTGTGAACCAGTCTGTGGATGAAAGTGCAGATGAGTGGAGCGTCCTCGTGATCCAGGCACCTTCCAAAGCCCCACATGAACCTTTGGGGACAGTGTGGAACTTAAGCCATAGCAACAGCTAAGTTTTTCCTGCTCATTCTGTAGCATCTGAGGCCTTTTTTTCTATAGCACTCAGGTTTTGTTCCCATTGAGTTATCTTTCTTTATGCTGTGTGTGTGCACATGTGTGTTGGATATACATCTACAAAGTCTGTTGGAGTAATTTGAGGTGAGGGGTGGTGCTTGGGGTATACATGTGCCATTACCCACTCCCTCCATTCAAGGTTGTAGCCACTCCAAGCATTACTTTGAAGTTCTTATTCTTAGGCATTCCTGCATTCCTTCAAATTGAAACATAGATCACATTTCTCTTTTCTTCCCTCCCTGCTCTTAGGCTGATGTGTGGCAGCTGAAAGATAGTACTTAGAGGTCTGGGAAAGTTCTGGAGAAACAGCAGCCCTGTAGATGACCTCAGTGGAAAAGGCTGAGTGTAGGGCTCATCCTCTGGCCTTTTGTCTGATTCTGTATTTCTTTATCATTCTGTTAACTAGTCTGTTTGTGCCTTTCAGGAAATGTTTATCCATCATTCAATGATATCCTGAGACTGTCTGTCAAAATGAGACCCTTGCTGCATGGATTATAGAAAGAGGAGAAAAGCATGAGATGATCAGCAGCATCTATGGGGAAATCAGTCAACTGGAAATGACGTTAATGAAGTAACGGTCAATAAGAGTTATTACAATGCCTTGCCTGTTACATATGCACAGGATTATTTGTCTAAATGGATGTTTGGGGGTTTAATGTGAGCCGGCTTATGGGGGAATAGGCACCTATTTTGAGACATTCTGAGAAAGGCAGGTTCTTCCTTGCGAGTGCATCCTACAGGGCACACAGTCCGATAGCACAGGTGATCGTATGTCTGCATTCTTAGAAATGGAGTGGTGACATCAGTGTTAGTAGTACTTTGAAGTCAGACTGTTGCCAAATTGTCTTGGTTGAGCAGTGATTTGAAAAGAACCTCAGGTCATTTTTTTCATATTATCAGTTTCCTCATTGTCTTAGTTACTGTTCTGTTGCGGCTGGGAGAAATACCCGACACCCAAAATGAAGGAAGGAAAGGTTTATTTAGCTCACAGTTACAGGAGGTTTCAGTCCATACTCACCTGGCTCCAAGGCAGAGGCACATGGCAGAGGTGGTGGCGGAACAGCAACAAAATGGTGACAGAGGGGACTGAACAAGCAGGGGAGCAGAGGGCAACAGGGAGAGTCTGTCTCTATCTCTCTTTATATTATATTCAGGCTCTCTGCCTCAGCCTATCTGCCCTAGGGCACACCCATAATCCCAAAGGACTCAGACCCGTAATCCCATCAGTACTAAAACAAAATCCCAGTGGATCACGTGTCAAGTCTCAAACTCTAGAAGTCCTTGTCCCATGATTGCAGGAGCCTTTGTGGGGACAATTAGACATAAACCATAACACTCATACATAGATTGATTTATCCACCTGCCAATCCAGTGTCCAGACACAGTCTTTTTGCAATGCCATGGGTAAAACAAAAACAAAATGCCACCAACAAAAAACCCCACAAGATTTTATCACTGTTGGGAGCTCTCCATCTAGAGGCAGGCAGAAAAACATTAGTGGAGACACCTTAGAGGATAGCACTGACAGGAAGGGGTTGGCATCCTGTCCCCCAGAAGAGAATGTGGCTGGCCAGCCTTGGCCAGCCCAGATGCTCAGCCTGCTGCCGCCCAGTTTTCAGTTTTCAACCTCTGCGTCCTTCTGAATACACTTTTCCTCTACAAAGGAATTTAGAAGAAACAATTACAATTTTTTTCCTAAGTAAACTTTAAAAAAAGAGAAATTTTACACATAAATACAGACCTCTGCTGAAGTAAATTCTGAAATTCTTGAATTTGTTTCTCTCCTGCCTAGGAAGAGAAGCAGCATTGTGGAAGCCCAGGGAGAACTTGCTTGTTTCTCTTCTCTCTCGAGAACTGCTTTGTGCCCTCAACGTCTCTGGAAATCTGTTCCACACACTAAAACGCAGCTGGAACTCCGTTGGGCCTCATAGCACAAACTACAAAGTGATGGCAGGAACCGTGCAAAACAGATGCTGTTTGCATTGAAATAAAAGGCAAACATAATATTTGCATTAATAGAGAGTCTTTGCAAACTTATTTACATAGAGTGGTTTATCCTGTTCCAAGAGCTGGTTACTTTCAACTATTCTGTGGCAGTGGATAAGCTTTTTCTACTCATCACTTTTCAGAAGGCATTGCCTTTGCACCATTGTGGCTTATTTCAAAGAAGGGCTCTCTGCCATGCAAATTGAATGTCAAGTGGTGCACCCTGAGAATAGCCCAGTGACTGTTGTCAGTCTTCTCTGGGTGGCTTTTTCCTTCCAAGTAGGATTGATGAGCTGTTGCTCTGTTTTTAAGCATACTAAGCTGCTTCTGCAGCTTTGCATTTACTCAAGCTAGGCCACATCCCAGTAGCCTCTTCCTGTTTGCAATAAGCCAAGATGGGTGGTTGGTGTCAGTATAGTTGCAAGGGCAGTTGTGCTTTATTCTTGTTCCATTAATAAAGGCCACGTCAGAATGCAGAAATCAGAACAAAGGGAAGCCGATGATCTCTTAGGAGCAGAGCTCAAAACTCATGTCCAAAATCCCACATCATTATTTGCAAATGAACTACTAATTTCACCCTCAATTTTCTAGCAGTCAAAATACACAGGGAAATCTTTTATTTTGAGAACTTACGTTGTTCTTAAGAGGAAATGAACAGTGTGTTTTACACACACAAACACACACACACACACACACACACACAATAGAAATGTAAGTATGTTCTACATAATGAGAGTAGTTTTGGTAGCTATATAAAACTTTATATTAATGTAGCTTTTAGAACTTACCCATATTTACATGTTCACTCCTGTTTTACTTAAGCATTGCTCTGTCATCTTAGTTCTTCACTTTGGATGTGATTTTTTAAATTTCTAAAGTAATTTGTTGATATTTCACCAACAGGTTCTGAATAGTAAACACTTAGGTTCTGTTGTTTATCTGAAAATGTCTTTTTTTCCTTTACTTCTTACTGTATGCTAGTTTAGCTAGGTATAGAATGAGGTGGGTATGTCTTTCTTTTGACAGTTTGATGCTGTTTTATTGTCTTCTGGCTGCATTTCTCTGGTTGCTGAGAGAAATGAGCTATCAGTCCATCCTCCTTGCTTCTCAGGAACCTGACTTGCCCATCGTATCCTCAAGGCCTTTTTCATGCTGGTTTTTCCATGTTTGCTGCTGTGTTTCTAGAAGGTTTATACTTGTTTGTCCCACGTGGGACTTACTATCCCTTTTTAATCTCTTGACTCTGACATCAAGCCATTTATCTACTTGAATATTACATTTTGTGCTTTCTCTCTAATTTATGGAACTCCTAGCAGGGTCTATTGTGAGACATTTTATGCATTTATCCTGGTCCCTTTACATTGCTTTTCAAAAAAAATTTAGCTATATGTACATGTATGCCTGTATTTAGTGCTACATTCTAATTAGTTATTTGAGTCTGTCATTGAGTGCACCACTTACTTCTCTCTTCAGCTATATCTTAGCTGCTTTTTCAAGAAAGTTTTTCTTTTTCTTTTTTTTTTTTTTTTTTTGAGACAGGGTCTTGCTATGCAGTTGAGGCTGGCCTTGGGCTCACTTTTGTAGCCCAGGATGGTCTCGAACTCGCACCAATCCTCCTGCCTCAGCCTCCCAAGTGCTGGGATTACAGGCGTGAGCCACCACACCCGGCAACAAGAAAGTTTTTCTAAGAACTTTCTTTTCTTCTTTGTGAAGCTTACAATTTTTGTGTTTTCCATGTTCTTTTCCCCCATTATACTTTTTAAAATTTAGTTTCTTTGCTTTTTTAATGCATTTTTAAGAATCTTTTCCGTATCTGTTAAAAATACAGATATTTTAGATTATTTCTGTTGTATTATGTTTACTGATCCTCAATGGTGGATATTTCAATCTGTCATTTATAAGTTGCTTTTGTTTGTTTATTAATGATGCTGAGGATTGAACCCGGGACTTCCTACTGTTAGGCAAGTGCTACCTTTGAGGTATATCCACAGTCCTTTATTATTTTTATTTTGAGTTTGGTTATCACTCTGTTGCCCAGAATGGACTCAAACTTGTGAGTCTAGTGGCTCAGTTTCCTGCATTGCTGGTGGTTTCAGGCACATACCACCCACCCAGCTCTGTCATAAAATTTTTGTGGTGAACTTTTTAGTAGTGCCCCACACCACACACCCCTTGGGTTTTATGTGCCCTGGGTTGTGGATGTATCCCTGAAGAGCCGTCGTTCTTTGTTTTCTTAGCACTGGAGGGTTTCCCCTGTCCTGGACTACTTTTACCTTAACTGCTAGACTTAAAGTTTCTGAAGGGCCAGCCAAATAGCTCAGCAGATTAAAGCTCCTGCAAGCAGGCTCAAGGGCCCCCAGGGTGTGCTGAGATGGCATTGCGACTGGGCATGGTGGCACGCATGTGTAATCCCAGCTCTTGGGAGGCTGTAAACAGGTGGATCACTATGAGTCAATCTAGTGGTGAGACCCTGAACACCCTGTAGACCCTTCCTTAAAATACAAACCAACCAACAAACTAATTAATTAATTAAAAATAGGCCTAAGATTCTAGAACTCCATGGAGGATGGACCTGGAGGCTGCATCCACAAAAACCCGGACTCCCGTTTTTTCCCCAGTAGTTCTTTTTTTTTTTTTTTTTTTTTTTCTTTAGGGTCTCACTATTGAGTCATAGTGATCCTCCTGTTTGTACCTCCCAAGGGCTGGGATCACAGACACACACCACCATGCCCAGTATCGCCAGCTCAGTGTGCTCTAGAGCGGGGCCGGCACGGCATGAGGGGCCAGGAACCGAACCCTGGCCCCTGCACTTCCTCTAAGCAAGCGCTAAATCTGCTGAGCTATGCTGCCGGCCCTCCCCAGTAGTTCTCCCAAACAACCTTTTTGTGTCTTCTTAGCTGGGTGGGTTTAGTTCTCTAGGCCTCTTGCCTAGAGTTCATGGCCCTCAAGCGTTCTGTCCTTCCTGGGATCTCTGTTCCAGCTCCTGCCCATCTGGACAAGAAGGTGCCTCAGGTCCTCATGCCCAGTGCTGGTGACTCGGGCCTGGCACCAGCTGGGTCTTATCACCCTTGCTCAAAATGCTTTAGTTTTTCCCTTCCTGGAGGCTAGGTTTGTCTCATTCCTTCTTTCGTGTTTTACCTCTGTATGTAACACCAGAGGACGATTTAGTCTGTAACTATCTTGTCTCTGTTCTTAAGGTGAGAGATAGGGGTTATCAATTAAACCCTACAAATATGAGATAGGGCCTCACTGTGTTGCCCAGGCTAGCTCGAACTTGGTAGGTGTCCTTTGTCTTGGCCTCTCAGAATGCGTGCCAGCATTCCCAGCCCAGAGTGTAGCTGTGTCCCAAACTCAGCATCATCCCTGAGGCATGGTAGGAATGACATCAAGTCTCCACTCTGCCTGGCATCCGCCTGCTGCACGAGAACTTGCTGAGGAGCTTAAAGAGTGGCTGGCCCTACAGGTGCCTGAGCCAGGGGGCTTTTCCTCAGGAGGTGAGGGTAGGTGCGGCCATCCCTGGGGACCTGCTGATAGAGCACAGTCAGGCCCATGCGGATGAACCTATAGCATGTGTGCCGCAGTGCTGGCTGGATCCCTGGCAGCTCCAAAAGGTTTGCCATCACAGGTCTAGTAGAGGTGTGTGTGTGGAGGGGCAGCCACAACACTGATTTTATATTTACTTATTGGTTGTTGTTTTTTATTTAACTTTCATTTTTAAATTAAAAATAACTCCATTATGAAACTGAAAATGAAAATCATAGCCTAAATCTTTGGGTATTTCTATTCTTTTTTTTTTTTTTTTTTTTTTTTTTTTTTTTTTTTTTTTTTTTTTTTTTTTTTTTTTTTTTTTTTTTTTTTTTTTTTTTTTTTTTTTTTTTTTTTTTTTTTTGTCCTTTTGTTGAGACAGGGTCTCGCTGTGCAGCTCAGACTGGCCTTAAGCTCACTTTTCTAGCCTAGGCTGGTCTCGAACTTGGACCAATCCTCCTGCCTCAGCCTCCCAAGTGCTGGAATTACAGGTGTGCGCCACCACGCCTGGCTGGTATTTCTATTCTTAGAACTATAAAGCTTTCAAAATTTAGAAGTTTGTCTTTGTCTTCTTTTGCTGCCATAGAATGAAGTAAGCTGGATAACTTACACAGTAGAAGTTTAGTCAGCTCATAGTTCTGGGAGCTAGAAAAGCTACCACCAAGGTGCAGGCACCTGGTAAGAGTCATCTTGCTGTGCTGCAGCATGGCAGAGATGTCCTGTGGTGAGATGGAGCAGGTATGCCAGGTCAGGGCTCCTCTTACATAAACAGCTACTGATGCCAGCATGGGTGCCCACCCTTGTCACCTTATTTAACCCTCATGACCTCCCAGAGGCTTTATCTCCAATTCACTATGTGATTTTGGGGACTAAGAAGCACATGAACTTTCAGGGACACATCTAAATGATGTTTAAGAAAAACATTTGGAGGGTGCTGAGTAGAGCTGAGTGGTAGAGCTTTAACCCAGCATGTGCAGGATCCTGGCTTCCACCTTCGGCATCGTCAGAGAACTAGGCTTCAGCGTATAATGGTTTGAAAGAAGCTGCCACTTCCCAGTTTGGTGTGACAGCAGTGTCCGTCCTTTGGCAAAGAAGCAAGGGGAGGAAGTGGCCCACACTGACCCATTTGCCCACCATGGATGTGGGATCAGCGAGCCCTTGAAAGCAGAAACTTCTTTATTGTTCTGCCTTTACCCTTATGCTTGTCGATTTACCATTAAATCTCTGCACAAACCTAGGAGATGCACTTGGTGTACCTGATGAGTGAACGGGAACTGGGAGCATCTCCAGCCCATCTCTGACTTGCTATCCATGGAGCTGTGGCTCTTGAGCAGCCCTATGTGCCCTGTGGTAGGCTGAGCGCCTGCCATTCATAGGTGGTGCCCTTCTCAAGCTTCAGGTGACAGATGCAGACCGTGCTGTTGGTGTGATGTAAGGAGCGCACAGGGGTGGCCCCTGCCTCTGACTGCACAGTCACCTCCCAGCTGACACCTCAGTCCTGTCCGTGATGCAAGCCTGGTGCACACCCCCAGCAGATTGCTTCTCCTGGTGGTAGCTCTGTCTAGAAGACTGAAATAGGACTGAAATAGTGCAGTGAATCAGGGTATTTTTAGAGACTGGAAGTTTATGTTGTGTAAAAGGAATAATGATATGCTTACATTGGTCCTGGCTGGGAGAACTTACAGTATAGAGGATAGCTACATTGTATAGAATAAAATGTGGTATTGGTGTTTCAGACTGTACAGAGCTGTGCAGCAGACCCAGAAAAACAAATTTCGGGGGCTGGGGAGATAGCTCAGTGGAGTAAGTGCTTGCCTGGCGAGCATAAAGGTCCTGAGTTTGATCCCTGGCACCACAAAAATAAATAAATAAATAAACAGACAAACAAACAAACAAATAAATAAATATTTTGTCAGCTGGTGAGCTGTGCTGTGGCACTCAATGGAAGGGCTAAGGATGTGACTGTCTTGAACGCACATTTGCACCTTGGATGACTAGCGGCCAGGAGCAGTGAGAGCAGATCTTGCAGTATAGGGCAGCGACTGGCTGCAGGATGGAAGGCCCTGTGCCAGGGAACTTGGACACTGTTCTTTGTGCATGCTCTTCTTTAAAATAGTTGCATTTTTTCAAAAATTGGGAAATAGATTTAATTGAAATAAGTGCTCTTTATTTGTAGTTAGTGAAAGCAATTATGGTAAACAAAGCTGCTTGAAAGCTTTCAGGGCTGATGACACAGGCACTGGCACCTGGCAGAAGTCCCTCTTTCTCCTCTAAGTTTGCCCCTGGCAAGAAGGTAGAGAGGCTGCATTTGGGGTGAGGCTTGAAAGACACTGACAGTATACAGGGCTGGTGCTGCCCGGAAGTCTGTTCACATTTAATGACTCCCGCTCTAGGTTGGTGAGGTCGTGGGTGAAACCTGGGTTGTACTGTGTGGGAGTCTGAACAAACTCAAGGGCAGGAGCTCCTGTCTGTGTGGCGCAGAGGAAGCTGGGGTGGTTCCAGGTCCTCTGGCCAGGTTGATCTTCTGAGCCCCAAGCCAGCCTGCTGTCCTCTCCCTTGGCAGTGGCCTCTGGCTCAAGGCCTGCTGGAACATGATGGCCTGGAGTTAGACCACCAGGGTGTCTTCCCGTCAGGTCACTGGCAGATGGACAGAGCCTGGTGACGCTTCATGGGAAGAAGAGCCAAGTGTGGGTATGTATACTGGTGCTGCAGGACCTTCAGATGACAGCTCATTGAGGGGAGCAGGGTTGTAATTTGATGCCTGTTGTGTCTGCCTCAGGTGAGCCACTGGGAGGGCGGGCCCCAGAGCACTTACTGAGAGTTTCTCCTCAGGCTTGCATGGTCTACGGTACATTGTTGCCTCACACTGTCCTGGCACGTTGGCCTGGGGTCTAGGGTAACATCTTCATGTGGAAGATGCTGGGTGCTGGGGGCAGAGTGACGGCATCACATGCACAGTTCCTCTGAGGCCTGTGACCTATGGTGTATATGTTGCCTTGGTCAACCCAAGCTGCTCAACCAAAAGTTCACAGGACTTCTGTAAGGATGGCTGGAGATGAGACGTTAAAGCAGGGTATCTTGCTCAACTGGAGGACATGTGGCCTGCATATAGATGTTTTACCGAGCAGCGGTGCGAGGCGTGGTCTTGTCTCCCACGTGTGGGCCACAGCAGGAGACAAAAGACTCTCCATGTGATCCGGTGAGGAGGGGCACAGCAGCCAGAAGGAAGCACCAGCGAGACATGGGGGCCATGTGCTACTCATGCGTCTTGATGTAGTGGGTTCCTGAAGATGAGACCTGGCAGAGCGTGTGTCATGGAGCGTGGCGCTCCAGCTTCCTATAGCAGCTTGCTAAGCACATGCACATTTCAGAAGGACAGAGGCTGCCTGGGGGCTGAGGCATTTGAGGGAGATGTGGGGTAGCAGCAGAGAGCAAAAAGGATGAAGATGCGTTGTGTGTGTGCACCACCTCTCCACAAGGAATGTGGTCGTTCTGTGCTGCAAGCGTGCGCTACAAATAATACTAAAGTAAGACACTTTTGTGAAAAAGGAGTACTGTGAGGAGTGCCGGACAGTGCTGTGGTACTGATAGACTGGCAAGGAACGGGACAAGCTGACGCAGATCTCATCCAGAATGCTCAGAATATGCATTCTAAAATACTGACACAAATTTTGAGCATTTTGATTTTGCGTCTCCAGGGAAAACCAGTGATCAAAGATCAGAAAGTGCTGTTTGCTCTCCGTGGTGAGTGAGTACTTCAGGATTGGCAGCTTCAGTGTAGCTTGCTCTCAGGTTCCTGTCTTCTTCCCCCGCTCACACAAGGCCACTGCCAGGCCTCCCTGCCCCTGTACCTGTGCCACCTTGTTCCCCCTGTGAACCAGGCCCCAGGCCTGCTCTGAGACAGTGTCCCTCCCTTTGTCCGGCACCCCCTCCTCTTTTGTCCTGCTGTCCCAGCTCTGTGTCCTATGCTGCAGCTGAATAAGCAGCTGCCAGACCCAAGCTCCTCTCCATGGCCCCTGGAGCCTGTTGCCTTGGCTCCTGCCTCAACCCTACCATACCCTGGCCACCCATTTCTGGGCTCTGCTCCATAACCACCTCTACCTCATGAGTCCTCTGAAGTCCCTTTGCATGGTTCCTTCTCTCTCGTCCTACAGATCCCTGCTCAAACCTTGCCTCCCATTCTCAAAAGTAGTAACTGCCCATCCCATCTGGCCCACGTGGCCTGCACACCCTTGGTGCACCCAGCCCTGCCCTGCAGAAGTGGGAGTCGAGCAAGGGACTTGGCAACGCTGAGGCTGGGCTCTTGACTCAGAACACTACTCCGCTCATCAGCACTTGTGGAGTGAAGGAATGGAGAAGTAGGTGATGCGACCCTGACCTTGCTGCTCTGAGACCATGGAGTAGAATGGGCTCAACAGGCTTCTGAAGCTGGCGGGGACCTTGACTGAGATACTCCCATTGTCCTCCTGCTAGCTTCTTCCTGTGTAAGATGGGGGCAGTGACAGGGCCTCTGCTATTTATTTTCCTGGTAAGGACCAAGTGAGCATTGTAAATGAAAGGCTTAGACAAAAGCCTGGCCCAGTCGGAGCTGCTGGGCCACTTCTCGTGTGGGCTGCAAGCAGATTCAATACCTAACTTCTAGCAGATGCGGCAGAAACAATGGTTTAGAACAATGCGATGCTCTAGTCGTGACGTGAAGCGGGCATTGTCCTGCACAGTTCCAGGGCACAAGGGGGCCTGCTTGCCACGGCCAGAGTGCTGCGGAGCAGACCTTTCCGCAGGAGTCCCCGGGGCACCTGCCCCTCAGGCAGCTTTGCACGTGCTGGGACTGCACTGAGCCCACCTTGCAAGCTCTTTCCTTCTCCTGGGCAGTTGACTGCAGATCGGTCACTGTGAAGCCTAGGTTAGGAAAGCACCTGTCCCTTTTTTCACAGGCAGCAGGGAGTGCTACAGGGCTGGGCGGCTCCCTTAGAAGGTTTTCGTCAGCTCTGTCTGGGGGTTGTCCAGTGTACAGAGCTTGCCTACCCAGCTTCCTCCAACGACTGAGTTGGGTTTTACTGTTATGGATTAGTGACTCATTCCTCAGGAGCTCCTAATTAATGCGTACCTGTTTTCTGGCTTCCTGCCGCTACCCACAGACACCTTTTAGCTAATTCGTGATGTTTAGCAGTGTGCATGAAGTGTTTCTGAGGGTGGCTCGTCCATGACATAGTACTGGCTCCTGACTGACACTTTGGTAGGGAGAAACTGTGCTCTGACTGTAAGCCTGGTATGGGGTAACTGTCATGCTTTGTGGACCCCCAAATGGAGGTGCACGTGGTGCAGGGACAGTCCTCCCTGAGCACAGGGCAAGCCATGCATGCTATCATCACGCTTGCTCCCCCCCCCCCCCCCGAGTTCATTTATGTCCTGTACTCCCTGAGTGAGCCTGCAGCGCCATACAGCACATGAAGAGGATGAGGGAGAGAATTCACATTACAGGATCATTCATATGGCTAGGGCCATCAGACCCCAAGTGCCAGGGCCATAAAAGCCCGTGGGCAATGCCTTCTCCCATGCAGGATTCTCCATGTGGAATCCAGGTAGAAACTGTGTTCTGTTACACTTCTTAGCAGTGGGGAGGTATTATTTCAGAACCCAGGATGCAGCTTTACCACATGCCCAGCAGTGTGCTTCATGTCCCTGGGGACAGGATGGTCCCCTCTTAGCTAAGGCGGCACCTGTTTGCTGTTGCCCCACCTTCTGCCTGCGCTGCTCCTGGGGTTTGTGCCAACCTCGCTACTGGCTTCTCTTTCCTTGGTTTCCTGGTGTGGATCTGGACCCTGTCGCCTTTTGACTTTTCAGCCTTCCCAAAGGAGAGTCCTGAATTACCTGCTGCTCCTGGTTATTTGTGGCTCAGACCTGCCCACCTTCCTCTTCCTGCAGTTTCAGCTTACTGCTCCGCGTGTGGAGGCTATCTGCACATTTTACCCAGTGGCCCGGCCAAACCAGGATGCTAGCATAAGTGAGGGAGACCTGGGCCCTGGGTCTGGGCAGGAGTGACAGCAGACACCCCCAGCCTGTCCAAGAGGAGGGCTTGGCCGCCTGGCATACTCATGTCTGACTAGGACTGCACTTCACGCCCTGCTTTCACACCCCAGGTGTTCAGGGCCTGCCTACTGTCCAGGTGGTTTGTGCCTGTACTGTGCACTCATTAGACCAGACGGGGCTGGTGGTACGCTGAAGGCTGGTAGGAACAGGGACTTAGTGGAAGGCAGGGACTTGTCCGTATTCTTGCATATGCTTGAGAGAACTGTTGATTTTGAAAATTTTCAAACAGTTATGGAAAAAAAGAAGCCCATTCTGGAGCCCCTTTCAGATTCGCAGGTTGTTCTCCCTGCCTGCTCTGTGTACCTCTTTCTGCCTCTGCTTTCTGAAGAAATATCCCAGCGCCATGGTGCTTGTGCAGGTACAGACAACCCCTGCACCTGACTCCCTGTGAGGAGTGCTTAGCTCAAGAGTTGTACTTCGGTACTGACTTTGGTTTTTCCTGTGAATACAGGGTAGTAGCTGTGAGGCTCAGCTGGATGTCCTGGCGGTTCAGGGGGTCCGTGCACTTTCCACTTGTGATCTTGTCTGCCTCTGATGAGTTCATCATATGTGACCCCACTGACCGTGGAGGAACACCTGTGCTTAGCATGTATCTGAGGCAGATGCAGCCCCATGGTCACACTCAATGATAGGAATACTGACTTGTAAATATCATATTCCGCACTATTCTGTGTTTACTGGTCATCTTAAGAAATTTCTTTTTCCAATATTTTTTGAAATTGAGATGCAAAAACTAGGACCCCAGGGAATGGGACCCGAGTCCTAGGGATTTCCTCATTCACCACCTTTCACCCATTGGGATCAGAGCCTCCTTTGGAATGCATTCTTTCACCCCTGTGTTTCCTCTGAAGTAGTAGCTAGTGTTGTTTTTGATTCTTAGGGGAAGGACAGGAAGATTATGTCATAGGTTGGCCGTGACATTTCAGGTTTTCCTGATTACCTTGAGGGGAAAATGTTGCTTAGCGAAAGAAGATCTTCCTTTCATGCTCATTTTCTCTGATAAATACACACTGCACACTCAGTATTGGGCATGCCTGAAGAACTCACCACACTGGCTCATTAAAGTTTCATTCCTATTAATGGTCAGACGCAAGCTTTATTGTAGAACTTTGATACTTTTCAGTAACCTGCATGACTAGAAAAGGCAGACCGTAATGGATTGGTATGCTCAGAGCCGTTAGTGAAATTCATAGGGGGGAGCTGGCAGGTGGGCGGTTCAGCGTGTGGAGGGTGTGAGCGCGAGCCTGATGTTGGCAGGCCCCTGGGATGCTACCTGCATGTGGGCTACAGGGTGAGGAGCTGTGGTCACCGCTTGGCCAAAGATGCTGGGCAAGGAGCGGGTCCTGCCAAGGGGGTCTGAGTGCCGGGCTGACCCGTCTCAGCTCAGATCCATCTGAGTCATGCACTGCAGTCTGCTGAACCAGGTCAGCACAGTGCCAGAACCGTACTACTGGTCACTTGACTCAGGCACAGGGCAAGTTGGCTTTGCTCTGGCTTGAGGGGCAGCATGGCCACCTCACTGAGGCCACACTGACTCCCATACTCCGAAGGAGGCTTTCAGCCCCATTCATCATACTGCCATAGCTGGATCTCAGGGATGAGAAAGCCCACGCGGTGGATTTTCGGGCGGCCAGAGCTTCTGGCCGAAGGGGAACCCTTGCGTCTTTATTCCAGTAGGCACAGGCCCTTTGTTCTCCTTCTGTCTCTGCTTGGGCAAGGCAAGTCATTCCAGGCAAGAGAAGTTTTGGTCCTTGGTATAAATACTGACCTAGCTTTTATATGCTTCCTTCTTCTATTTTAATAATGTATACACGCACACCACAACACAAATATTCCTGTCAGGAATCCTGGCCTTGTTCATCATTAGGTTTGGCTCACGTCAGCCCTTAGGCGTTGATGCCTGTCTGTACGCTGCATCTCAGCCTCCAGTGGGAGCACCTCCTTGCCTCTTCTCAGAGCATGTGAGTCCTTCACATTGACAGATGCCCCTGCTCTATCCACAGCCCTCATGCAGGAAGTGCCCTGGTCTGAGAGACTTCTGTCACCTCAGACCCCTCCCTTGTCACCAATACACCATGAAGCAAGGGAGGGTCTGAGTGAGCAGCAGAACGGTGCATTTGCAAGGGGAACCATACTCTTTTCATGTGTTTCTAGCAATTTCTCAGATTTGTACTGGCAACCGGGTCTTGAATTAACGGAGCGGATAGAGAAGAAATACCTGTCATCTTCATCACTAGAAAACTAGTTGCACCTGTGTAGATCTGCAGTAGATTTGCCTCCTTCATGGAGGCACGTGGAACTGGCGTGACCCCTTGCAGGCAGGCCTGCTCAAGCTTCAGCTCGCTGACCAGAGAGCGCATTCTTCAGTACCTAGGAGGAGGCAGGTAAGGACAGTGCATGCCACTCTGCACGCATTGCCCCCACACAGGGCTGTTCTCCAAAGAATGTGACATAGAGCAGGAGTAAATAGAGTACTTTACATGAGGGAAACCTGCCTTATAGTATGGGGAGGGCAATAGCAACCTCCTCTGAGGAACAGCAGATGGACCCCACTCAAGGGACTTTCTATCAAGCCTAAGCAACCCTGCTAGGGTCATCAAAGCCACAGAAAGTCTGAGAGACTCTTGGCCAAGAGGAAGCCAAGGAAACATGATGACTACTCAGCCTGTGGGGTCTTGGGTAGGGCGCTAGGACCGAGAAGGATGTCAGGAGCTCCCAAAGAGACAGGTGTCAAGGCTGGGCTTGCATGGAGGACCCCAGGTATCTTCTGACAGTGAGGTACAAAATGAGCTGGAGCTCTGCCCTGTTTTTATTCTGTGAACTCACAACTCTTGTAAAATAAAGTGTTTAAAAAATGAAGATGAGTAAGAAGATTGGTCACTCTACACAACCTCACACGCTCCGTGAACTGTGTGTCTCCAGAAAGTTCCCTGAGAACAGAGCAGCAGGCAGTGCAGTCACGCCCAGGGCAGTTCCCACCTGTGTTTAGCGCCCACCATGTACATGCTCTCTTATGCTTACGGCAGAAGACAAAAGGCTGAAGCGTTGCGGTGAGGCTGAAACATGGGGTGAGAGGCTCTGACTTGTTCAACTCCAGAGCAGAAAGAGTTTCAGGCCTAGCTCTGATCCCTTCACATTGTTGACTTTGGTTTTTTCCTGTTTCGAAAAACTGTCTGGACCTGACCAAGTCCGTTTATTCTAGAGATTCAAAGCTGGCCAGGAATGAATAAAGGAATGTTACCATAATCCCAGATAAAAGGGAAGTTTTTAAATAATCTGAATTGAAAAAGATTAATAAAATTAAACATACATGATTTAAAAATATGTCTCAGCAACTCAACAATAGAAGGGGACTGCTCTAGCTGGTAGTTGTCCATCAGAAGCCTGTGTCAGGTGCTGTGTGTCTTGGCAGGATGCTAAAACCCCTTGTAAGACAGAAACAAAGCAGGGCCTCATGTGACACCATTGCTCCTCAGAGGCCTGTGTGGCCAGTGTGCTTGGAGCACTTCATGACAGATTGCTGTGACAGTGCAGAGGAGCCCCTGCCTCATAGCCTCTTATCTAGCTGTGCACCCTGAAGTGGTGAAAACCCACCTGCAGACAGGCAGTCCAGGCCCCACAGGTGGGCTTCCCGAGCCAGTGCTCATGGGAAAGGGACAGGGAGCCTGTGTGCCCAGGTGCTTGATGAGAAAGCAGATCTTGACTCCTGATTGCTTTGGCCTGGGCTGGCTCAGTCTGAGGGATGTTGGCACAGGTAGCTTGCTGTGGAAATTGCACTTCTCAGTATTTTGTTTTTACTCTGGAACATGATATCTGAAAACACACAACATTAAGAGCTAACACTGTGCACTATCTTCCACAGGCTGTGCCCTGTCTGTCCATCCTGACAGAGCGTGTTCTTTGCCCTGCAATTGAATGGTCGTTGGCTTGTGTAAATTGAGGGTACAGAACTGTCTGTCCCCACTGTGGTAGCCCTGGCATCTTAAAATACAACAGCCTTGCTGTGGTGCTGGCTCTGCTCCCAGTGTGTTAGTGTGCATCACATCTGCTGTGGACTCTGGGCTGACCTGTGGGTGGGAGCGAAGGCCT
The DNA here is from genome assembly GCA_004027025.1 of Myocastor coypus. Lineage (NCBI taxonomy): Eukaryota > Metazoa > Chordata > Mammalia > Rodentia > Myocastoridae > Myocastor > Myocastor coypus. Next base: position 26,869 of record PVJA010004779.1, on the reverse strand, counting down.
TCAGCAGGACCTGCAGTGTAGGTGGGAGACATGGCCTCACTCCTGTGTGTCGCACTTTCCTGTCTTTCAGCGTTGAGTCTTCTCCTGGCAGGTGGTGGGAGGAGTTGGCTCCTGGCTGCTGCACTACAGGATTGTGAACCTCCAAAGGTGGGCCTCGAGAGGTGGGCTAGAGGTGGACCATGCCTTCTCTGTGATCCACAAAAACCTGGGCCTGAGCCGCAGACTGGCCTGGGTCATGTCCCGGGGTAGGGGTTGGGACCTTGAGCCAGACACTGAAAGTCTCCGGGGCTGAGCCATCTCACAGAGGAGTCAGGGCTGCTCCTGAAGATGGTGCTGCTCAGTGGAGCATCTGGGAGTGGGTCCTGGCTCTGTGCCTCTCTCCTGGGCCCAGTTTACTCCTGCGGATAGGCTTATTGTTCACTGATGATCAGAGATGCCACCCAGCCTCGGACACTGTGAACTGGGGGAGCCTGTTAGGGGTGTTCTGCTGTTACCTGTCTACCCTTTGGTCAGGGCAGCCTTCCGGCTCACCTTCTTCTGCAGAGGGATATGGTGGCTCCTTCTGGGGTGCAGGTGCATGAATGATCGGAGGAGTGGTGCACATCCCAGACGCCGCAGCCTGCCGACTTCCAGGTGACAAGGGCCAGGCTCCCTTGGGGCTATCCTTTGCATGTGACCTAAATGATGAAGCCTCGTGGGGCCGTGGTGTGTGGAGACACTCCTGTTTCCAGAGCGTTGTGCTCCGTCACTCCTTTCCCTGGAAGGACCTAATGCCGAGTCTCTAGGTCAGTCCCTGACTACGTCAACGTGGCAAGACTGGAGGTTTGGGTTTCCAGGTCGTTATGACATTAGCTAGTCTTGATTCCCATGGTGAGAACAAGCACTTTCCCCTTAGCAAAAAAACGAAACAAAAAAAGCCCGTGTGTCCTGGGGTCCTGGCGCAAAGCTGCTCTGAATTTGAGTTTTAGTGTAGCCTATGTTATTCCCAAGGAGCCCTCTGCCTTTACATCCACTTACGCTAATGAGGTGGCCCCTAGATAGACTTAGGAGATCAGAAGGGTGGAAGTGTTAGCGCCATCCACTGGCCTCTGGGCAGTAGCTTGGGAGGGGCCAGGAATTGGCCGTGACAGCTAGGGGCAGTAATGCTGGATGAGCTCCATGTGGGGGGGTGCACACATTGCCAGCCCTATGGGCATGGAGCTTCTGCCCATGAGCAGGTGACCTGTTGTTCAGATTTAAAATGCCCTCTAAAAGCTCACAAATGAGGCTTTTGGTTGGGTTGAAAAGGCCCTAACGTCAATGTGTTAAACCATTGATAAAGTCATAATTTGGTGACATTATTAAAAGGCAGTCGTAACTTAGGAGGTAAGCCCAAGCTTGGGCCCATCTGCTCCTAGGCCCTTTTTCTCTGTCCTCCTGGCTGCCATGAAGTGAGCGCCTGTCCTCCACCACAGTGTTCCTGTCCTGTAGCAGCCACCAGGCACTAAGACCTCTGAAACCATGAGCCAAAACAAACTTCTCCCTTTGAGTCACATGCTCCAGACATTTTGGCCAGCTTCTCCATGCATGCCTCTTCATGTAGGTGCTCATTTTTATCTTTAATAATAAACCCATAAATATAACTATCTCTTTTACATAGGGAAGATCTGATCCAAGACCCCAGTGAATCCCTGAAACCATCAGTGGAGATCCCTGAGCCCTTTTTGTGCTGTTTTTCCTATACATGCAAAGCTTAATCTGTAAATAGGCACACTAAGAGATTAATAGCAGTAGGGTAGAGCTAATGGAACAGTGTACTCAGTACAGTTATGTGAAGGTGATTTCTTCCCTCTCAAAAATACCCTATTGTATCATATTCCCTACCCTTATTGTACTCAGGTGTGCCCTGAGGGACACTTCCCAGAAGGTGGTGCTGGGTTCTCTTTGGAGCATCCAAGCTGCAGTAAGGGTTATTTGACAAAGTGTTGCAGTATGAGGACAGTAGACCTGATGACCAAGACAGCTCCCATCAGTAAGTGGCTAGTGAGATGGGCAGAGCAGCTCAAGCTTTCACCACTCTCCTCAGAGCGGCGTGCAATTTCAGACTTACAAGCTGTTAGTTTTCCAGAGCTTTCTGTTTAACATTTTAAGTAGCTGGAGTTGACTGTGCACTGTAAGGCCAGCTTGTACTGCAGGTAGGTAATGTCAGAACTGAATCAGGTTATGCAAAACCCCTGGTGTCAGGAGTTGGTATCAGAATTCAAACTGCTCTGCCCGATGGGGCAAACAAAACTAAGTCTGACTCAGGCACAGGGTCCTCCATGCTCTTATCCAGTAGTATAGACATGAATAATATCTATATATCTATATCTACATAGATATCGATATATGTAAGTAGATGAATATATAGATTATGGCCAGCTCAACCTCAGCCTGTGCTGGGGGTGGGGCTGGCACAGCATGTGGTGCTGGGTGGGGGGGTCGAACTGCAGTCTCTTCGGTTGCCTAAGCTTGCCTAAACAGGCGCTTTAGACTGCTGAGCCATCTCTCTGGCCCAACATATTTTTAAAGGCTAAGTGACATTGCCCAGCCTGGTCTCTGGAATCTTGTGTATCTGCCCAAACTTGCACATGTGCTGAGTCATAGGTGGTTTAAAATGCACAGCAGTGCTTTTGAGTACACGGAGACCACATATTTATCACTTGGAATCCATTGCATTGAGGTTTAGTGTCTCTGCAGGAGTAGTGTTATGTATCACTTACACATGTGGCTTTGTAAGGGTTTGGTCCACACCCGAGAGCCCGCCGTGGTGCAGGCTGGTGTGCTGGCCCACCACTGCTGGCTGCTCTGAGCTGGAGTGCCCCAGGCTCGTCAGGTCCTAGCTGCTTGGTTCTGGATTACTTGCTCACAGAGAGGCACGAAGGCACTGTGAAGGCCAGTGTGGTCCTGCAGGAAGAAGGCTCGGGATCCACGAGAGCAGCCGCAGGCAGTCCTGAGTGGGTACATGTTCCCCTACCTGCTTCTGACTTCTGCCACTGGAAAACTAAAACCAGGTTAGGATTTACAAAGGTTACTTTTGGACTTGTGGACGTCTTCATAGTGAAATTACAACTTTTTGAAATGCGTCTATAACTTCGTGGAGATTTTTCACTTTCCTACAATGAGCATTCATTTACTTTCATGAAAAAAGCCTTAAGCACTTTCTGTTTCTTCATTGAGGTTTCTTTCTAGGCCCTCACAATAAGCTGTGACATTGTTTATAACCCACTATTGAGGTCACCCCACACACACACATGCCCACCCCTGCCTGGACCCCATAGCCCTGTTCCTATGAAGGCCTGCAGTAGCTGAATGTTTGGAATGATGCCTGGTCCATCGCAGTTGTTCCCCAGACCCTCAGCATGCCCCTTGTCAGACATGCAACACTTCTGAGCCCAGAAAGGGGTTCTTGTTGGTGGGAAAAAGGCTGAGCAACAGCAGTGTTGGATTCTCCAAGTGGTGCCTGAGCAGCCGTGTGCTGTGACCCCAGATGGCTTCTCCAGGGGTTTGCAGGGCTGGTCGTGCTGGGCATTACCCACTTTTCACACAGTTGACCTGATGCTGTCTCTGTCCTGTGCTGATATTCTGTTTCTGCAAACTCTGCGGCTGCCCCGTGAAGCTGCTCCTTTCTCCTTAAGCCAATGACAAGTGACCACTTGGCTTGGCCCTACTGCCACATAAACTGTCATGGGGTCTTTTGTCAGATGTTGACTTCAAAGCAAAAGTTTGGTTTCTGGAAATGTGTCTAGTCTTCCATCCTGCATTTCTGTTTGGGAGAACATAGGCCACTTGGGCAGTCTAGGCCCAGCCTGTACCAGGCACAGGTGGTGGGCAGGTTCTTATCTGATTTTCCCAGTGAGTGTGAATAGACAGGACAGTTCTGACTACCGTCTAACAATGAGTTCAAAGAAACAATTGCGTGATTCCTGTGAGGCACTGCCAGGGCATTTTCCCCAAGGCATGTGTCTGCAGCATGCTCCCTCTTGCTGCCCTGCACGCCCATGGCAGCTTGTGGGCCCTGTCCTCTGGCTGCATTTCTGTTAGCATCCAGACCCAGCTCTCTGTCTTTATGATGTGAATGCTTTCAGTTTCTGGGGGAAAACCTACTTCTGATAAACACAAGTAGATACAAGGTGGTTGCTAGTTACAAGTAAACCAAAATAGCTAAGCCCAGCGCCCTTAGGTCAGGAATTGGAGTTTGTTGTATCTTAACTGGAAACTGTTTTGATTATTCTACAAAGGCCCTTTCATTTTCTCTGACAAATACAAATAATCCGTGATGAAATTAAAGCTGTCCTCCTTTAAAAGTAAGAAGGGCACATGCATTTCCGTTGTTTGCCTGGAGTTCTTCCTTGCTGACGCACACTGTAAAGCATTTTTGCTGAAATGCACAGAATTTCTGAAGCCAGTGCTCTCTCTGTTCTCCAGATGGTCTTTCTGGCCGAGACCAGCCAGTGGAGCTGCTGAACCCTGCCCGTGTGAACCACATGCCCAGCACGGGTAAGTCCACACATGCCACCTGTGGGTTGAGGCTCTGCTTTGTGGAGGGAATGTGGTGAGAAGGGGCGAGGCGTGGGGTAGCAAGCTCCTTGCATTGTGGACACTCTTAACGTGGGCTCAGAGAGGCTCGTCTCTTTGGAGATGTAGTGGATCTTGACTTGCTGCACTTTAAGTGGGAGAGAAGCAGTGATCTGAAGGATACGCACTGCTCAGAGCCCGATGGCCTGTTTTAACTTTTAAGTCCAGGCACTGGTCCAGTGTGGATCTGTGGGAAGAATTTTGAGCTTGTGTGGGCTCCAGCCTGTGGTGTGGTCAGGCTGCTGACCAACCTCATGGCCTCAGGCTGCTCATGTGTTGTCCCAGGGCCTTTGGGTTCTGTTGGTAAACTGAGCCAGAGATTGCCGTCTGTCAAGCACCTGTTTTTTAACAATAACAAAAAATTAACTGTAATTATAAATCTCCCCACAGATGATATTTCTAAATATTATGCATGAAGCGATGTTGTCTAAGTCCGTATGTAGTGGAGTTACTTTTTTGTTTCCTTCTTCTGTAAAAATTTTTCCCTTGTGTAGAATCCTTCAGGTCTTAAACTCAGAGCATGAACTCCTTTCCTCCAGGGCCTAGGTCTTAGGATAAAGTCTGGCTCTCCTGTAGACCCAGGGCTAGCTGAACTGTAGCACTTGCTTCACCCATGTGCCGTGGCCTTCTCTGATGGCCTGCTCTCTTCTCGTTGTTCACTGGCCACACCCTCTTTGGCAGCACAGCCCTGTGCTCTGGACACCAGTGTCGCAGACCTTCCCCACCTCCTAAGAAGTGAGAGCTGGTGAGGAGATGTTTCTTCTCTGAGGTGGACCAAGGGTCTTCCTGACATTAATCCGTACATAGAGCTCCAGAGGAGGCTTAGTGTGCCCTCAAAGGAGCTCGTTTCCTTCTTGGGACCTGCGCTCTGCCTCTGCAATCCTCTCTCACAGACAACAAAATACCCCACACAGGAGCCTGCCTTGGGGAGCTTTGCATACCCGAGAGAGGCGCTCAGTTTGAGAAGTGAGTTCACGTTGTCTGTGTCATTGTGTCTCCATGGGGCCTTATGTAGGCTGGACATGGTGAGGCTTCCTCACATCCAGTGCTGATGTGGAAGAGAGCTTTTCAGATGGCTCGATGGACTGTGAGGAGACATGGATAAGTGGTGTTTCCACACAAGCCAGAAGAGATGTCATGGGAAGTGTACCCTGCTGGTTACGAGAGCCCTAACGCCCACAACGTAGTGTCCAAGTGCACCCTGGACTTGGGTGTCAGCTGCAGCACGTGCTGGTACTTGCTGGCCTCAGGAGCTTGCTGAGTAGCTCTGCTGTATTTGGGTGGGATAATGCCTCTCTGCAGAGTCCTCACAAGGATCAGGTACGTATGTCAGCTTTTATAATGTGTCAAATGTGTATGTCAGTGGTTCCTCGATGAGCATCATTTCTTAGTGTCACTTTAACTAGTGTTGAAAATAGTGTAGGAAGTCACTGCGGCATGCCACTTGAAGAACCAAACCGTTGCTGTCACTTTTTACTCTGATTCTCGCCTGTGAGGAACCACCCAGTTTAGGGGTTGGAGAGTCCGGAGGGGGCCTCTGTGAACTGCTGGTCCTCATGCATTCTTGCGGCTGGGCTCCCATTGGTTGGTCACAGGGCAGTCTGTTTCCTGGTGTTGACTGCATGTGTTGTAATCGTTGGGGGTTGAAGTGTGTGCTGCATTTGTGGTGCTAGGCACAGCCGGCAGGGCGCATTGTATGTGGAACATCCATCATGGAGCCTGTGTGCTGGCACGCGAGCAGGCAGGCGCTCGGCCACGTGAGGCCAGTGCGGAGTGCTCGAGGAGGTGCACCTCTGTGGTCGTGATTTACTGTAAAACTGATTCGACAGTGTCTCTAAAGCCACAACTTTTAGATGTGAAAGTGGAAACATTGTAGGTGTATGTTTGTGTCATCCCAATCTACATATTTTCTAGGAGTTGGATTTAATCTCTCCTGTTCTTTTTACACATGAAGGCATGAAACAAACATAGAAGATAACGCAGGAATTGCTCCAGTTGGAGCTTGTCTCATGTACAGGCACACTTTCCCATGAACGTGTGAAGTGCCAACAGCCCCGCCCCCCGGGCTCCTGGCCATTCTGTTAGGAGTGGTGCTCCTCAGAGCAGACCATCCTGTTTGCTGTTCTTTTTAAGTCCTCTTACCTTCTAACAGAGTTTCACTTCAAGTAAAAAGCTTTGCCGGTATCCTCTGTTTGTGTGCCATCTTGAATTGAGACTTCAGCTCCACCAGGAGAGCATATCTCTTGTTGGAAAAAAAATCTGTGCTGGATGAAAACGCTATTTATTTGGGATTAATCCTGGTTTTATTCAACTTCCTTCTTATATGTAAATAAAACTTCATTTTTTGTGTATTCCTGTTTTCCATTATTTAAAAAATCTTAGGGCTGTGATCTAACTCAGTGGGAGAGTGCTTGCTTAGTATGCCTAGACCCTGAGTTCAATTCCCAGCATCACACAAAGAAATTAACTGTAAAGTAGTTCTAAGGTAAAGAAAAAAGAAAAGAAAGGCGGCACATGTTTATTTGCCTTGTGAGTGGATTTATAGACTTAGTATCCCCCCCCACCCCCCAAAGAAATGAAGCACTGCCATCAGGACCAGGCTCCGCTGTCTCCTCTCCCACTGTGGTCCACGTCTGCTCAGGGAGGAGAAGGGCAGCCGCAAGTAGGGGCTCAGGAAGGAGACAGTGAGCACTGCTGTGTGGAGGCAGGGGAAGGGAGTGGTGGCTGTGGACTGCAGCTCTCGCCTGCACCCAGTGTAACCCACAGAGCAGGAAGGCAGTGTTCTTAGTCCAGAGTGTGGCAGGAGAAGAGGCGCTGGAGCTTGAGGCCAGAGGACAGAGTGTGAGCTCCCATAGAGGCCAGCAGAATGCCACACTGGGGTCACCCCGCCTCTGCATTACAGGCTTAGTGTGGAGAAAGCCCAGAAGAGCTAGTAAGTCATTTGTGTCTGGGTCATTGTCATTTGTTACATTTCCCGATTGTAGAAGGATACATACTTTCTGTAGGGAAGTGGCCCCGCTCCGTGTACTGAGCACTGGTCTCCGGCACTGCAGACAGCACGCCCACAGCTGGACAGCGCACGTGCTATTGGCCTTGGGTGAGCTCGTGGAGAAGATGCGGGCATCACAAGAGGAGCACAGAACCCGAACAACTGTAGGACATGTGTCCAAAGCCCTTGCTGGAGACCGACTTGTGTTGTTGCTCGTCTCCAGCTGGAGGAAGGCAGGGCCCTGAGGTCCGAGGTCCTTGTCCAGGGCCACTCAGTGTAGAAATCATGGGGCAAGGCCCCATTTCTCTCAGGGTTGTGCTACTGGGGGTAAACACTTTTAGAGACGCTGTGCCTTACTGTCATGGGAGGGGACAGGCCAGGCCCCATGTCCCTGCGACAGTGCTGTGCTGCAAAGTGTCTTCCACAGCCTAGGACCCTGGCAAGCCACACCTCTTGGTGTGCATCCGTGAAAGTACTCGGCCCCTGCAATCTTATTTTTAGGGTTTCATATCAAAAGCACAATTTTTAAGAGAAAATTCTGGATCCTTAAAGGGGAGACAGTACAGAAATGGAAGGGAGCATCTCTAAAACAGCAGAAAGCTGCTACTTTGCTTTAACTGTGGACTCCCCAATCACAACAGTGTGTAACCTGCACCCAGAAGGGTGGTCACTGGGCTTCAAGACACTGCACTCACTCAAATTTGGGCAGGAGCTGCTGAGGCTGTCAGGGACTCAGGCTGGGGCGGCCTCCCTGCAGTAGCTGCTGCTGGCTGAATAAGAGGGGCTTGAATCCCATCCAGAGTGAAGGCGCATGTACTGGAGGGGGCTCAGCGAGCCTGTACTGGCACTGCAGCCCAGGGATTACTTGATACGTGTGGCTCTGCACACAAAGCTACACTTGTAGTCCTCATACTCTCACCCCTTTAAACTGCCCCGTGTTTCCGACACACAGCTGGAGTTCATGGCCTGGGGCAGGGTGGCCAGAAGGACTAAGGCTGACCTTTGCTGGTTCCTAAACATGGCCCCTCTGAAGCTCTGGCAGGGTGGGAGGACAAAGAGCACTCTCTTCAGCTCCTTGCTGAGGGGGGCTGTCTCGCCTCCTGGAACCCGCGCTATCCCCCCGATTGCCCTTCCTGGTGACCACTTCTCTGTGGTTCCCAGGCTGCCAACAGCAGTGTGCTGGCACACAAAGAGGCATGCAGCCTGTACCCGCCCACCTGGTCCTCCCCACCAGCTGAGAATACCTCCTACTTGACTTTTTATGTTGACTGAGTCAAAAGTCTTTTGGCTGCATTTTATTTTTTATATGCACAGTGAAATAAGAGAATAGGTCTTGTTTCCCTCAGGTCATCCAACTTGGGCTTTGTGCACACTGCTCTTCCCCTGCTTTGGCTCTTTGGAGGAGCAGCCCTCTCTCTCTAGCTCTTTGTGCTGCGCCACCACCTGGGAAAGGGCCCTGGCTCTTCCATCCCTCTTGGATCGGGAGCTCACAGGGACAGTTCCAGTGCTGCCGTGGGCCATGGGCAGCATCCCTGGTGGACACACATGCACAGTATCTCTTTTCCTTCTCATCCCTGCTCTTCCCTTTGCGCTTTGTTTGGGCTGGTATTAATGGAAGCCCCCAGCTCTCACTCAGAGCTCGTGCACCTTGCTGGAGGGCTGTGGCTGGCACAGCTGGGCTGTGACTCGAGTTTGCCTTCTGTACCTCTGTGTTCTGCCTTTGGGCTTATAATTCTGCCTGGCCTGCTGATACCAGGGTGGAAAATTGCTCTCTGGGCTGACTTCCTGCGCTAGGTCTGTCTTCTGTCCATCTTGGGGATGTATCTTCCCTTCCCTGGGGGCACAGCACTGTGTCCTCCGAGCTCCTGTCTTCTTCCTAAGATAACGGTCTTGTCCTCGCTGGTGGGCCTGCTGTCTGCTTGTCATTGGGAGAGACAGGCCCCTGTGAGTCGGTGGGACTCGTGTGGTCCTGGGAACTGAGGCTTTAAAGCCTGGTGTTCCCTGTATCTTCCCTGGGGATACTGGAACTGGGTGTGTACACTTAGGACTCAAGAACACAGCTGTAACAGCTTAGTTCCTGCTGCCAGCCCTGTGCCCTTTCCTTGTCTGAAAAGGGGTTTCTCACCTTGCAGGCTGCCATGGCAAGAGAGACCCAGGCACCCACGCTCAATGAGCAGATGCTCTTTCTCCTGGTCTGGGCCTGCATCTGCCTCCCTTTGGGGTCCCAGCGCTGCCAGCCTGTGCCCCCAAGCGTCGTGCAGCTGTAGCACGGCTGCTCCTCCCTCGGCCACCGCTTGCTTGGGAGCCAGTCTGCCAGTATGAGGGACAGCGTCCCATGTTCATCCAAGTTTCTCTGACTTCTTGAACACAGTGTTGTTGCCGCAGTTTTATCTCTCATTTGTGTTTTGCTTGTATCCATGCTGGTGTTGTCTTTCTAGGCCACGTACCTACTGATTTAGTGGCGTCTTGGAGAGAGTAGAATAATGATGGTGTTCCCAGTGCCATTTTTCACCAGAACCGCCCCTGCGGCTCTAGACAAGCCTGTGACTGGCTGAGCTCTGCCTTCCAGCCCAACTGCAGGCTGGCTCTGCTTTCTGCCAGCCTTGTTTTCCAGCTGTGTTCTTCCAATATCCCCAGTGCTTGAGGGAGAAAGATAAAGGCCCTCCCCATCCTGAGTGAAATTAGATCGTTGGGTTATTTATGTTTATCACAAGTGTTCCACCCCATTACACTGCATCTCGCTGCTGTGACCCACAGTCACATAGCTCAGTGCCACCTGCAGGAGGAGTGTGATGGGGAGAAGGGGACAGCTCTTGGTCACAGTGTCCTGGAGGCCAGGGTGTTCCTGAGCTGTCGCACAGCACAGAAGGCCTGGCATCAGCAGCCAGCACCTGGCTGCTTCTCAGTTTTCCAGGAAGAACCGTGTGGTGAGCGGCCTCAGCAATGCCTCCAGGGCCCATGTTGATGTAGCGATAGGAGCCTGCCGCTACCCCGGATGTTTGTGAGTTCCAAGCTGTTAGGAGAGCGAGGCAGGATTTGTTTTTCAGTGTTCGTGCATCTGAAGCGTCACTGATATGTCCCTGATTACCAGAGCTAGTGTCCAGGGACAGATCTATGCGTTGCAGTACCATTTGTGGTTGAAGCACTTTTATGTTTTTCTTTTATTGCCAGTGTTTTATTCTGTGCCTTAGGGCTCTTGAGTATTAAAATGAGTCTGGAGGTGTCTCTGAGCAGCACCCAGGGTGCACCCTGCTGGGGTAGGGAGTGCCGTTGTCGAAGCCAGCCCATCCTCGGTGGTCTTGGCCCAGCCGACATGCCTCTGCAGCTATGCCTTAGCCTCCCGTGCCATTTTCCTCATCCCAGCACGATCCTCTAGTGAGGTCAGTGCCATATTTTCCATCCTGGATCTCACAGCAACATGGACACATGGTCAGGTACCGTGTGGAACCAGACTTGGCCTCTGTGCCCGGTAGGAGTTTGTGGCCCTATGAAGGAAGCCTGGATGCGTCTCTTGGCAGGGCGTCCTCGGTAGGTGACTGGAATGAAGGGACGGCACATGGTGGTCCTGCTGACGTGCTCAGGAGCCTGGGGATGCTCTGTCTTCCTTCCAGGACTGGGGCACTCTGGGGAGCACAGAGGACTGGATTCCCCATCTCTGGGCTGGCCCAGCCTCAGCCTCCCTCCGTGTGTCTCCACCCTGGACTGCACCTGGCAGGTGGTGGTTTAGGTCCTTCAAGGAGACCCTTGGAAAGGGCAGAGTGGCCGGGTGGGGTGGGTGCTGGGCCCCACTGCTGCTTATGGACTAGACGTCTGGTCTCCTTCGTGGGTCCCTGTGCTCGCCTCTGCTCCGTCCTGCCTTCTGTGGGCTTCTGTGGGTGTTCTCACTCAGACTTCTGTGCTGAAGGTTCAGCTCATTAATTTTTGTATTTTCTTCCTTTTCAGTGGTGTGTCTAAGGCTATACAGTTCCCTCTGGGTAGAAATGGAGCTGGTTTTGATAGATTCTAATTTGTAAAATTTAATTTAGAAAGTGTATTACATTAATACATGGTAAAGTATTAATGTTTCTCACGAGAATTATTTGTGATTTTGTTTTACTTTTTTTTCTTTCAAAAATGGTATTTAGAAGTTTGTTTTTTACTTCTGAAAATATGAGTTTTCAGTCAATCACTTTTTACTGATTTCTTTGGTTGCACATAGGTAGAAGTTCTGGGGCCTCTGAGCTTGCTGCGCCAGCCCATGGTCAGTACGTGTGATTAGGACGAGTCCTCCCTATTACTGGGTGCTGATTCTCTGGGTCCCAGATATCAGCCTGAGTCGTGACACAAAGAGAGGTGTGCAGGCAGGCAGGGGAATGCGGAAAGGACAGGCTAGGAAGCCACTAGGTCCCTGCACTCCCTTTGTATTAGTCCCTTGGTGCTGGGGACAGACGCCAGGGTGCCAGCCCAGAGCTACAACTCCAGGTCTTTTTTTGGTTTTTATTTTGAGACTGGCTCTCAAAATGGTTAAGTTACAGGCCTGGGCTTGGACCTGTGCTCCTCCTTCCTTGAGCTACCATGGTGCTTGGATTATCTAGCTCATGCTGGTCATGCTGGGAGTGGGTAAGTAGCAGTGAATGTGAGGAGTCAGTAAAGTAACGGAAGTGGAGAGGGCTGGCTTTACGCTGGCAGTTGGGGCAGGATCCTGAAAGCGTCGCATAGCAGCTGCTTAGGGGGAACTCCTGGGAAGCACCCCAGGGAGGGAGGGGAAGCAGGTGGTCCCCCTGGGGGGGCAGTTAGCAGGTCAGGAGGGAGGAAGAGGTGTGGAATGGAGGGCTAAGCCATGTGAACCCATCAGTCAGGTGGGACTTGCCTGGCCTACTGGACAGGTAGGTTTTCCCTCTGGTGCCTTGGAGGTTTGTAGATTCCATATGAGGTATGCCCTGGAGTGTGTTGGTAGCCATGAGGAGCAAGGCACGAGGGCACTGTGGAGGCCAGCCAGGCCAGGCAGAAATGGAGGATGCCTTTCAGACTCTATGAACAGTCTGTTGGGCTTACAGAGGGGGTCTGTGGGCTGTAAGGAAACAGGGAGGCAGCTGTGGCCCATGGTTTGGGCCTTGAGGGCCTAGAGAGTGGAGCGGGCTGTGGATGGAGCCAAGCTAGCAAGGAACGGCTGTTCATGTCAGATGTGTCTTCTCTAGGACACACTGTTAAATGTGCAGCACGTAGTTTTGAGCTTGAGCTGAATTTGGGAGAGCCCTGGGCTATGAGGGACTGGAGGCAGCAGACCTGAAGTCCTTGTGGCTGACTCTAGAATTTGGGCCACAGGAAGTAGGTAGGCCCAAGGTACATGAGATTTCATGTCCCCCGCTCCCCCCAGCAAAGCTGCAGGCATGACAGCTATTGGCAGGACTTGCTCAGTAGCCCTGTTGCTGCTAAGTAACGTGATAAGAGTGATGACAGCAGGCCTCTTCTGAGTGCTGCTGCTGTCCTTGATCCGAGTTCTCTGTGCTTGGTGGCAGGCTCTTCTTCCGGGATGTCCCACTGTAACTACACATTAGGAATCAGATGCACAGATGGGTGACCTCCCCAGGGACTCCTCCCCAGCCCCGCAGTCCTGCCGCCTGGGGCCACTGCTCTCTACATGGCCCACAGTGCCCTTGAAGGATGCTGGGAACCTGGTTGGACCTGTGAAGTCAAGTCAGTTCGTGGCAGTTTCCAGGAGCCCAGGCGGGCAGCCTGGCCTGGCTCAGCCAGATAGTGCAAAGCTGGACAGGGCCTGCTTGTCCCGCAAGTACAGCCTTTGGTCCACCTTGTTGTTGCCTGGTCTTCTCCTTCCACCGGACACAAAAGAAAAATCTTTTTTTAAATATTTCAACTGTTAGTGTTAGGTAATAGTGGTTCCTACTGTGGCCCAGCTGTTTGATGAAATACATAAGCAAACGTTTGGAGGTTGCTGGGAAGGAAACTCTGAAATGCATTCTTGTGTAAACTTGACCTTACGTAACTACCATGGCAAAGAGAATTACAGATGAGATGGGTAGCTTTCCCCAACCGCTGGAACCATTTCAGCTTTTCAATAATGTATTTTTACCCATTGAGTTTGGACTAATCAGGTGGCTTTCAGAGTAGTTGAGGTCTACACTGGTGGACTGCAGCACAGGAGGGAGTGTGGTTCTGGGTGGTGTGGCTGGGCCGGGACCCAGGTACCTGCCTGTACCCACAGGCCGTGCACCTGGTAGGCTGCCTCTGGCACCACGGCTGATTTTCCCCCATGACATCCTGGCTAGGAGGGCTGGAGGAGCTGATCTGTGCTCAGTAATAAACCTTAGTTTTGTTGTTGCTATTTGTGTTGTGCTGCCTTTGCATTGCAGTTCTACAGCCTTAGAGTTCTTTTCCAGTAATGCTTTGTTTATGAAATTATTGCAGCCGTCTGAGAGGGACTGCTCACTCCTTCCGTTACTTCTGAAGGGCGCATTTGCCTTCAGCGGCTGCACTTACACGTGAGGACTTAAAGTGCATTTTGCCATTTTTTGGCAGGGTGAGGTCTCATTCTATTTATGGTTTCCAGGAAGTACATTTGTGTACATCTTGAACACCAAATGACCAGACTCACCAGGTTTTTATTTACAGCTCTTTCTCGTTCGCATTTGCAAATCCTGTTTCTATAAAATGTTTTTCCTTCTTGAGGATATAGAGCAAATTAGAAACGTTTAACAGATTCTGTACAAAGCTTCGAGGGCAGCCTTCAAGTAGGGAGCAGGGAAATCCAGCCCGTGCTTCATTGTTGAGCCGCTGAGCCAAGGAGCACAGATGGCCGGCCGCCCCCAGACACACCGCACTCGTGCGGCCCGCATGGAGCTCTCTGCGCACGCAGGCTGCCCTGAGCGCCCACCCCAGCGCTGCCGAGTGAGGGTAGCTGGCCTGCGACACTGCCCAGTGTGCTTTCCTCGCAGTGCCGTGCAGTCCCTCACGCTTGGCAGGTTCACGACCGCCCTCCGCTGGGCACTGGGTGGCAAGAGCTGCACTTTCTGTCGGGCTCCCGTCTGGACTTGCTCCTGGTAGGGGCGTCTTTGCTGTTGGCACAGCACATTGCTCTGGAGGGAAGACCCTTGCGAGTGGCCTTCAGAGATGGTTTCATCTCTTTGTCATCTGCAGTGTCTTCAGAAGTGTCCACTTGTCATGTAATAGGCATTTTGACAGAACATGCAGTAGAAGAGAATTAAACCAAGCTGTGAGGTACCCTGTAAAAACAACTCACTGTCGACAGTGACTTTGGCTGACAGCTAAGATGTTCATGTTTATTATGCATCTGAGGAATCCTTCAGAAGGCTCGCAGATGTGAACGCCGCTGTTACTCAGTGGCAGGAGGGCACACGCTGCGCTCTCTCTGCACGTGGCCATGCTGCTGGAGGTGAGCCCAGACCTGTGGTGCTGGGGGCAGGGAGGGGTGGCGGCTGAACTCGCCAGCAGCCTCTGCTCACCTAGCACAAGTGCAGAGACTCTACCCTGCCTTTCTTCTTTATCTCTCTCTCTCTCTCTCTCTCTCTCTCTCTCTCTCTCTCTCTCTCTCTCTCTCTCTCTCTCTCGGTAGCCTTTGTTGTTTGGAGCCATGATTAATTCCAGGGGTTTCCTGAGATGGTTATGGCTCCTTTCCTACTGTGCTAGGGGCTGGTGCCTAATAGTCTCTTTCCTGGCGGTGTACATCAGGCAACCTGCTGGAGTCCCTCCCCTGTATTTCTACCTTTTATTTTCCGAAATTAGATTTGCCATGGTGGAAGCAAGGATGGTTCCAGCAGCTCTGCAGGAAATTCTTTGGACAGTTGTAGATGGAGCCGCTGAAGGAATCCGGTGGGTGAGGCTTTCTTGTGGTTCTCATGTCACTGTCAGTAGAAGAAAACACATCCAGGGGGTGCACTGGGAACCTGTGGGTCAGTCCATTACTCTACTGAAGCTGCAGGCTGTGATAAAATGGCCAGAGCTGCACGCACAGGAACCAAGGCAGCTCCAGCCTGGGCTGTGGGGCCTGCTCCGTGATGTCTTGGCAACTGCCTGTGAGCCTATAATCATTACCTTAAATCTGTATTATTAGAGAGGAAAACCTGCGTCTTAAAAATAAACAGCTCATTTCCAATTTTTCATGAATTTAAAGTTCTGAGATTTCATTAGACAGGATTAGAAAGCAAGCAAAAAGATGGATGTTACTAATGAAACAAAATTACTAATGCTGCTGATTATTGAAACTGTGGATTAATGGGTATATAGTTTATTCTTTATTCTTTGGTGTCATTTTGTGTTTTGCTGAAGATTTTCATAATGAAAACTACTTCGGGGATCCCCCTTTTAATGCTGCAGTCTGGTGCCTGAGAGCCTTTCCCGGCCCTCATCTCCACTGCCATCTGCCTTCGCTAATAAACATGGACAAGCTTGTCTGCCTCGAACAACATAGGATTCCGCTTTCTTCCTCTCATTTTCCCCCCATCCCCGCTTCCCTTCCTCACCGCCTTTCTTTTCTTTTTGCCCTGGGTTGAGCCCAGGGCCCTGTGTATGTGGAGCTGAGTGGCACCTCCCTTTGCCACTTCTTCATTGGGCGGCCCTCCTCCCTGTTAGCACTCAGCGCTGCTGCCCTGGGGCTGGCACAGCTCCCCACAGAGCAGAGTGTGTGTTTGGAAGTTCGTGCACCTTTGTGTGGCACTGATTTTAATCACATCGGCCCAAGGCGGCAGAGTCATGCAGAGACTGGCCCTCCTCCTGTGGGGGTGTGGCAGTGTGGCTGGGTCATCTCTCACTAGGACACCCACCCTCCTGGGTCCTCATTCCTTGGGGCCTGCCACCGTCCCCTCCCCCAGAGTGTTGCCACAGGGAAGGAGGCCCTCTGGAGGCCACAGTTAGCACCCTACTCGGGAAGGGGAAACATCTTTTTCAGCCAATGTGTTTTGAAAACTCTCCTTTTACTTTTTTCAATCAGAAGAGGAGTGGGAACATTTTGTTTTGATTCTTGAATGGAGTTCCCAGCCTAAGTTCTGAACTCAGGTGTGTCTTTGTGTTCTGTCCTGTGGGGAATGCATCCTGGGGAGAAGCTCTGCATAGTGTGGCCAAATGAAAGTGGATGAGCCACAAAGGTGTAAGTGCGAGGTGTGCACACATGTGTACCTCAGACTGATATGTTTGATTTCACAACACATTAGGGATTGATGTGTGAAAATTACATGTTTTAACAGTGAAGTTGGGTTTATGAAGTAGATGTACCCTAACTTTTATGAGTTGAGCCAAAGCTACACATTGCACCTTTATTATACTCAGAGAAGCTCAGATGTGCTTTGCCACGTGACATGCCGAGGGTTTGCCCGGCATGGTAGCTCACTCAGAGTGAGCGTCTGTCCGCTCACCTGACAGACCTGCAGAGGCATGTGTCTGGGTCTTAGCCCCAGTCCACACTGCCACGCTGGTCCTGCTGGACTCTTGGGTGGGATTTGGCATTCTTGTTTTTATTGTGGTTGGTGGAAGGTACAGTTTTCTACTGGAGATGTTGGATGAATTCTGGTGCGGGCTGTCAGCATGGTTGATTCAGAGGAGGAGGTGGCTGGGGCTGGCGGTGCTCTCCGATTCTTCTCCTCGTGCCTGGGGAAAGGGCCCAGGCTCCTGCAGGGGGAGGAGACTCAGCCTTTTGTAGGTCTCACATTCCCCAGTGACTCATCACTGCCAAGTTCTGTGCCCAGGCTCCATGCCTCTTGGTAGCTCCTGCCAGTGCGATGCAGAGGACCATCTTCCTCTGAAGCACCTTGTCCTAGCCATGCTCCTGAGCCCATCCTGCGTCCTACTGTGTGTCCTCAGGCTCCTTGCTGTCTCAGCGTGGGACACCCAGGGCTTATCATATGATGATTTCACTGATCTTTGCCACCCGTTGTGGCTCAGAGCCCTGTCCAGTCCTGCCACCATGCAGACCTTGTGCTCCAGCCTGGCTCTCCCCACTTGCGGGGCTGTGAGCTGGCTTTTTCTCTGATGTGCCACTGGGATTCTCCGGGCTTCCTGGTCTTCTTGGTTTGCCCTAGACTCCTGCTTTCCCACTGACCTTTCCCTGCAGAGCCATCCTGACTTCCCTTTCTCAGCTGCTCTTCCCTCCTTCCCTGCCAGCCTGAGATCCAGACCTGCCTGTCACTGCCCTTCACTGCTTCAGGGGAAGGTGTTTAGAACAGGTTTCCTGTTACAGCTGGTGAATATACTAAGAAGTCTTCATTGTGCATTTGGAAACAGTGAGATGTAAAATGTGCCTGGTAAAGCTACCAAGATCTGAGCAGCCTGCCAGTGGCTTCCCACCCCCACTGCACTCAGGCGGGCCCAAACCACTGGTGTCTCTTCCTGCACCGTGGCCACAGCCACCACCTCTGTCTCTGCTTCTGTCCTGACCCACGTGGCCTGATCTCAACCTAGAAGCAGAGGGTGCCCGGCAGAATAGTCGGCTCTCCGACAGTGTCCACCTCCAGTCCCCAGAGCCTGTGGCTGTAGTTCCTTCCCCAGCAGAGGGGTTTTGCCTGGGGCTCTCTAGATGGAGACCTCCCGTTTTTTTCTGAATGGAGCTGGTCTCAGGGACCTTCCAAGAGGGAACCAAGAGAGAGAGAGCCACTTGGATGGAGCTGTGAGGACAGCAGAGGAGGGCAGTGCTGGCTTTGAGAATGGAAGGAGCCCGGAGCCAAGGGCCAGAGCCTCCCCAAACCTGCAGGAGAAACACAGCCTTGCCAGTACTTGGAGCCTAGCTCTGTTATCCCATTTCAGACTTCTGGCCTGCAGAAGTGTGAGGCAGGCAGGGTACTGGGCTCCCTTGCCACGTTGTGCTGATTTGTGGTTCTCTGTGGCCACTGTGGGAAACTGACGTGCAAGCCCGATCCTGGTAAGACGTCAGCGAGAGGCAGCCTTGCCTTCTGGTCGTGGTGATGATAGTGGATTGAGCTCTCTGCTCTTCCGTGCCACGGTCTCCCCTTCTGCAAAGTGGGCATGAAAAGCTAGTTTCTCCCTGAAGCATTTGCGGCCCGGTTTATGTAGTGGATAGACTGCTCACTCGTGCGTACCAGGGCAGCCCCCGGCTCACACCCTGCTAGCCAGCCCTAGTCGCGGTGTTCTGTTAAGAGTGTGCACGGTGGACTGTCTCCAGCCTGTTCCTAGGCTGCCCTCTTGGAAGTCATGTGCTGGGTGTTTTAGCCTGAGTACCTCAGGTGCGTTTGCTCAAGTCAGGATAAGGGCTCAGGCCACCAGCTGGGTGCCCAGAGGTTCCCAGGTCACAAAGCCAGATGCAGGTGAGGCACGGCAGGTTGGCTGGAGGTGCATGCGTGGACCACGCTGCTGTCGGGTAGCTGCGCAGGCTTCAGGCGGTGCCTTTGCTCCGTCTTTCCCAAGCGTGGCCCGTGGTGCCCGTACCCTACAGTCTGTCTCCTGCCAGCAGAGTGGGACTTGCCCAGGTAGTGTATGGGCTGCCTCTGCGCCACTTCCCTGTCCAGGTGCCTTGGCCCGTTGTGCCCTTTCCAGGTCTAGTCCCTGCCCCTGCTGTCTGCCATTCTGTGCGCTGTTTCACACCAGCCCTCTGTTGGATAGCAACAAGCTGCGTGCCCCATGTGGCAGCGGAAGAGGAGGCATGTGGGGCCCTGGACCGGTACATCCACTAGCCAGCCACAGGTTGGCCTATTAAAGTGCCTGGGCTGCCCTGGCTGGCAGACCGGTATCCTTCCAGCACAGGTACCCACCTCCAGAATGCTGTGGCTATGGTCTCCTTGTGTGATCTACGTTATTGGAAAGCTTTGTGCCCCCTTTTTCTTCTTGTTGTTTGAGGTTTTAGGGAGGGAGGAAGGTCAGTGCCCTCAGCTTGTATTCCTTACAAGAAGCAATTCTCGAAATGCCAAGAGTGAGACCTCTTTCCCAAGCCCTCCAGGAGGCTGTTGGGTAGCAAGGCCCTTTAAGCTTTCAGTTGAAGAGTTGAGAGACATCATTTGTTTCTTTATTATTTGGACCTCCTTCTCCCCACCCCCATCTCATTACGTAGTTCCCGCCACCTCAGGGTCTCATTATGTAGTACAAGCCGACCTTGAACTCACTTATGTAACCAGACTCACCATCCCCTGCCTCAGCCTTCTGAGTGCTGGAATCCCAAGTATACATTACCAGGCCCAGCTTTAAATTAGGGATTTTTTTCTTTTCTTTTTGAGACAGGGTCTTACTACACAATGCAGGCTAAACTTGAGCTTACTTTGTAGCCCAGGTTAGCCTGAAATTCACGATGATCCTCCTGCGCCAGCCTTCCCAGTGGTGGGACTGCAGGCCAATACATCTAGTTTTTCTTTTTCTCTCTTTTTTTTTCTTTTGTCTTTCTGTATCTTCAGTTGTGCTAGTCCAGAGTCCATTCAACATACCATCTTTCACAGCCACTTTCATCCATTTCTTTTTTAAAAATACATTTGTCACTGATCTTCAAAATTAAAATTCTTATGATTCAAATAGCAAACTCTGCATTCACACTCATCACTCTTAGGGACTCCTGGAGCCTGGGAGAACATTTTTCATGTTTAAAGGAAGTTTTACACAGTTGACTCTGTACCTGGTACCTGGCCAATTCCGAGTGCCCTCCCTGTAAGGAGACTGCATTGCCCTCCCTCCTCAGTCCTAAGTCAAATTCAGCTCCCAGCCCTGAGGCTGTCATCCCTGCTACCTCTGCTGCTTGTCTGGGCTGTTTGTTTCCTGTTTTTTTTTTTTTTTTTTCTTGTTTCAGAACCTTTGTTTGTTTACTCACTCATTTTTATGGCCGGCTCAGCCTGCCCCAAGGGCAGGGCTGGCGCAGCATGTGGTGCCAGGGATCAAACCTCAGTCCCTGAAGCTGCCCAAGCTTTCCCAAGCAGGCGTTTTAGACCACTGAGCCATCCCGCTGGGCCCATGTTTCCTGTGTTTTCTAAAGAGAGCTAAGCAGCTGTGCGGGCTTTGGGGAGATCTTAGGATGCCAGCACAGGGGAGTGTGGGGAGTGCGGGAATTGCGGATAGTGTCTCGGACCTCCACCCACCTGGGCACTGTGTGGGAAGTGTGTCACAGGGCTTACACACGCCTGAGAGCCCTGTGCAAGCGGAGCCGGCAGAGTCCCTGCCTGGCATCTATTTCTAATCTTATTTTATATTTTGTATGCTGGAGATGAGCCCAGGGACCCCACATGCCTAGTTAGTTGTGCTGCACCCCAGGCCCTGCTTAGGGTCTGCAGCTGCCTCTTCAGCTGCTGAGTCACTAGGCCTGTGAGTAGTCACAGCCTCACACACCCAGGAGCAGGGATCCGCATGAGCTGCTGGTGGCCGTGCCACTCAGCCTAGGCAGCAAAGCCAGGAACTGGGGGTTTCTTGGTGCAGCTCTGGGCTGATGTTTCTTCAGCTTCCCTTCCTAGGCTGGATGAGGGGCCTATGCGGTTCAGATATGTGGGTTCTCCCTGTTTTCACAGGACAGTCCTGTCCTGGGAGAAGCTGGCAGGGCCCACAAAGAGGGGTCTGGGAGCTCTGTGGTCCCTGGCTTTGCACTGGAGGAGCCAAGGTTCTGGGTCTCCAAACAAATAGTCTCCAAACAAATAGTATACTTGTTTCCCTCTCACAGAAATTTTCTTCTTTTTTTAAAAAATTTTTTATTTTATTTATTTTTTTCTTGTTTCAGAACCTTTATTTGTTTATTCACTCATTTTTATGGCCGGCTCAGCCCACCCGAAGGCAGGGCTGGTGCAGCATGTGGTGCTGGGGATCGAACCGCAGTCCCTGAAGCCGCCCAAGTTTTCCCAAGCAGGCGCTTTAGACCACTGAGCCATCCTGCTGGGCCCCGAAATTTTCACTAAGTAAAATTCCAGCTGGCCAATTTAAAAAGGAATTTAAAGGGGTGTGTGTGTGTGTGTGTGTGTGTGTGTGTGTGTGTGTGTGTGTGTGAAAAGTTGCTTGCTAAAGCAGGTGGCGTGCTAGATGATAGTGCCGAATAATGATGACCTGTGAGAGGATCCAGCCTTGGAGCAGATGGCCACCAGCCATCCTAGGGCAGAGCCAGGCCTGTCTCCTCAAGCCCTTGAAGGTCCTCTGCGCACCACTGCTTTGGGGACTGGCTCAGCCAAACCAAGATCCAACTCTCAGGAAAAGCAGCAGGTGTCCCAACAGCCCATCCCATCCACTGCTGCTGTCCCGAGGCCCTGGTCCTGTGAGCGAGCCTGTGCCCAGTGGGCAAGGGCTTCCAAAGACCTGGGACTGCCTGAGCATGGCTTACGAGCCTGCTGCAGAAAGCCTTCTCTTGTGTTTGACAGTGCTTCTCTTGCCCCACCTTTAAAAGGCTGAGAAGGCTTGCTTTCCTAGCTTGTGTATTGCAGACACAAGCTCTTTGTCAAGTAGAGGGCTTCCCATGGCTCACCTGTCTTTCCTGACTTTCTCTTCAGAAGGATCTGATGAGCAGTGGTGCTCAGTTTAGGTGGAGTCAGATGCATCCCTGTGATCTTTTTGGCAAGAAGCCTTTGTTGCTTCTTGAGTTCTGTTCTGAGAAGAGGGTGTTTCCCAGTGGTATCTTCCGTAGCCTTCCATCTTTGGGTCATATCCACATGGATTCATGTCCCATGATGTGGCAGGGATGCTTCCACCTCCTGTGCAAGGCATGCCACTCTGTCCCGGCAGGCACCTCTAGACCTGGTGTGCTCCACAGGAGCCACTTGTGTGACGGTGCAGTGCTGTGCTGGATTCTGTTCTCCTCTGTGGTTCTGCATTGGTGACCAGGATCAGGTGCTGCCCCGTGCTGTATGGGCAGATCAGTTTGGAGAGAGTCGACGTCTTTAGAGCATTAAGTCTCCTTGCCCTTGCACATACTCATTTATTTGGGTCACTTAGAGCAGCCTTCAGCAGTACTATGATTTGTGTCTGTAGGTCTCTCCCACTTTCTGTTAGATTTAATGCCAAATACACACACGTGAGTTTGTGTTTAATGTCAGATTTTCTGCTATTTGCGGTTTGTTGACATCATTTACGTTTTTTCCTTTACGTTGAACTTCTCTGGCATCTGACTAATTTTCTTCTTAGTTCTGATAACCTGTGCAGCAGGGGAGTTCAAGTGCGAAGCCAGAGTCTGGAGTTTCATGCCTTCACCATGGCAGCTGGCCACCTGGGGCAGAGGCCCAGAGCTTGCTGCTTCAGGCACACCCCTCAAAGAGGATTCGTGGTGCTCCTTTGCCCCAGGGACGTCTCCCGTGTTCCTGGGTTGCTAGAGTTCTCCTCTGAACCCTTGCTGCCTGGGTCTCAGTGTCTGCTTTCGTGGTGAAGACGACCCACGTGCTGCAGAGGTGCGCTGTGCGTACACCGCGTGCCTTCAGCACTCCTCGTCCAGGCCCGAGCTTTTGTGCAGCCCACTCAGTTAAGCTGGCCGCGTGAGGGCCAATGACACAGGCTTATTTTGTCTTTTTGACAATGTCTTCATCAGCCTTCCAACCAAGGCATTCTACTTGCCACCAGGGCGTGCTCAGGGTCACTCTTCTTTCTGAGCCTCCAGGGGAGGCTGCCTTAGTCTGGAGTGATCACTCTGTTGAAACTTAGCCAGACTTGCCTCTGAGATGATTTTGTGACAGATTTTGAAATATTGACTCCATTTAGCATATGAGTAAAGTGTAGAGTTGTTCTGCTTTCTGTCTTTCTTCCTTCCAACATTGGAAAATTTTGTTTTTCTGGAAACTTGTCTTTTGTGTAGGTTGTTAAATGTGTTGGCCTGAAGTTGTTCTTGTATGTGTAGGTTTTTTATGTCCGCCACATCTGGAGCTAGGTGGCCTGTTAAACTGATGTTTTTAATTTGTGCCTTATCTCTTACTTTCTAAAGTAACCCTAGCAGTGCTGCTGTCTCTTTAGTCAAAGGGTGTGGCTGTGCTTTGGTAGTGGCAGCAGTGAGCACTGCTGGGCCTGTGTTTCTTTTTGTCCTGGACGTGTGCCTTGGCTACTTTTCCCCCATTGTTGGGAGAAAGTGCCCAACACCCACAATTAAGAAAGGAAAGGTTTATTTAGCTCACAGTTTACGGAGGTTTCAGTCCATACTCAGCCGGCTCCAAGGCAGCGTGGCACATGGCAGAGAGCAGCCATTCACAGCGGCAGACAACAGCGAGACAACCAGAGCAGAAGGCAGGAGCAGGAGCAGGAGCAGCAGCAGCAGCAGCAGCAGCAGCACACAGACAGGCCTCTCTCCTTTCCTTACATTGCATTCAGGCCATCTGCCCCAGATCGGGGGTAGCACGCACACCCGTACCGAATTGGATCTGGATTAATCCTAAACTCTAGAAGCCTGCCCCAGTGAGTACATGAGGCTTTGGGGGGACACTTAGATACAAACCATGTGATCTCTCTCCATGGTGTTTCCTCTGGATTCCTTAGCTTTCACATAGAGTACAAGCTACCTTTCCCAGAATCCAGGCCTGTTGCCTGTGTTTTTATCCAATGTTCCTGTGTGAGCCTAGGGTTGACTGGTTGGTTAAAAAGAAGGGGAACCTTCCCATGGTTCCCCACGTCCGTGTCCACTGGCTGGACCCAAAGAGCCCTGTGCTTTAGTATGACACCACACATGCACTGTCCCTTTTGCCTGCTGTCTCCCCACATAAGGGCACAGGGTGCAGCTGCACAGCTTACACACAGCATTCTGCCAGCATCTTGCATCTCTGGTCATAGCCAAGTTAGGCGGCTACTAAGAAGAGCTGTGCCTCCAGGAAGGTCCCTTTTTCGGGGAGCTCAGGGCCCTAACACCTGCCCTTGTTTGTGTGTGGTCTACTTAGCTTTTCTGCCAGGAGCAACAGTTGGAAACTTACAGTTGGAAAAAGTGGGGCAAGCTGTGTGGAGGTACAAGCTGATGGAGGTGAGAAATAGAGACAGTAGTGTAAAGCCCAAATCTGGCACTGATTGTAGCCTTTTATTTTTAGCAGTGAAGATAATATTTCAGGGACTCTCCCTTCCGTCTGCTCTGCAGGTGTGTTTGGCAGTGCTTTCCTGTCGCTCCTAGTGCGAGGTGGAGACCTGACTCTGAAGCTGTGTCCCAGCTGTGAACAGCTGGGCTAGGCAGGTATGGAGGGCTGCCTCCTCACCCAGAGCTTTTCAGGAAAAGAGAGCTCCTTCCGAGGGCCTGGGGCTGCAGGCCCTCCAGCAGCAGTGGTAATGACAAGCGACGCCCAATCTTTGGTCAGTAACAGCCCCGACCCCAGCTCCAGGGTGGGAGCGGGCTGGCCCATGGATGGAGACTTGGGCTCAGCGCCCAGCCGTTTGCACTGTTGCTCCTGAGGTGGTCCCAGAGAGAGCACTCCATGTCAACTTTGGAGCAGGGGCTGTCAGGCTTTGGGGCGTGTAGATCTCAGCAGTGCAGCTGAGGCCCCCAGAGGCTGGCTGGCCACTGTGGAGTGTGCCCTGAGCTCTGGTGCCTGACTCACCCCTTGCTGAGAACTGTTGCCCCTGTGTCCTGGGAGCTGCAGCCTCACCAGCTGGCTCTGGACCCCACAGGGCCCTCCTGAGCCTGCACAGGTCAAGGATGTGATGGCCGAGTTCTTTTTTAAGCTTACTGTGGCATGAGGTTATGCTCCCCGCCTGTCCAGTGGGGTACGGTTGGTGTCTGGGAGTCCAGAGAGAGTCTTACCTTACCATGCCTTTGGTGGAGGAGGAGATTGAAGAGAAGAGAGGGGAGGAGAAGGGAGGGGAAGGAAGGGAAAGGCAGGCACCGCCCCTCCTCCCTCCTGGTTTCCGAGACAGAAGCCCGGGTAGAACAGCACCTTCCAAGTGTGTCTAGCCACTTTCTGATTGCAAGAACCATGAAGTGAAGACCCAGCTTCAGAGTTACATTTCACCTAAGTAGCATCCATTGCCTGCTGTGCTGCCCAGCACCAGATTAGAACCCTGCTTGAAGCACGCCCGTACGTAGTCCCCCACAGAGTGTTTGGATTTGCTTCACATTTTGATTTCATTTGAAACAAAACAACCTCTCTGTTTACCATGTACATGTTTTTCAAGTGTAATGTCTGTTGTAGTGAGGCAGCAGCGTAAGCTGTTTCTTGGCGCTGAGCAAGGCCAGGGGAAGGGAGGTGTGGGAACTCACCTGCTCAGGAAGCCACAGCAGAGGCACATTGGTCACAGGTGCTCCCTGTGGGGTACTCTCCTGTGTTCTGTTGCAGAGTGCTCCTGACTTCACCTCATCCTCACTGCTAAATGGAGTCATTAGAATTTAGTTAAGAGCACTTTGGAGGAAGGTGATGATGTGTGGAAGTCAGAATTTTGGTTGGAGCTTGGCCGTGACACTCTGTCTCTTTGAATGTTGGTTGTAGGCCGGGGCAGAGTGAGCACACGTCTAGTTCACTTTGGAGAGTCACAGAAACTGTAATGCACATAGCTGTGGCCTAATGCCAGCCCAGCAGTAGTGCTCATGCTAGCGCTGAGACTGTGGTCTCAGAGTACTACAGGGTCCCACGTGGGGGGTCTAGCAGTGGGCAGAAAGACCCTAGAACACCTTGTCTCAGCAGGCGGGACTGCCGTTCAAGACTGGTAAGGTCGTGTGCCCACCAGGGCCCCCTTTGCCTGAGACAGGACTGGTCGAGCACTTGTAAGGGCAGTAGCTATAGGGAGGGCAGGTTTCTAATGGTACTGAAAAAAATGTCACACTTGTCGTCTCTCACGTGGAGGATGCTGGGAGACCAATGCATCATCTTGAGAAACTGGCCAGTAAAGAGAGAGAAGGAACGTGCACCCTGCCTTTCTTACAAAACTTGTTTGTGAGAATAACAAGCACACTGGTTATAGATCCTTTCTCCCTACAAAAGTAGTTGCCAAATACAGAGGGAATGGGCCTGGAAGAGCTCCATCCACGGACCTGACAAGGGACTTAAGGGACTGCTACCGTGATTGCTTGGCTGCTCACATGCCAGGCCCTCCTGTGGAAGCAGAGCTGAACCAATCTGGTTTGTAGGAAGTTGAGGTAGAGGCCTCCTGAAGGAGGCTCTGTGCTTCGTTCATTTGTACCAGCAGGTCCACAGGACAGGTGGCCACTGGCTTCATCTGCCATGGGGGTATAGATGAAAAAGACTTGGAGAGACAGTCCAGCTGATTGTGATGTGTGAACCTCATTGTGGTCCTTATTTGAACGGAATTTCAAGCCCAACTTTGAGACCATCTGGAGAAGGATACATACTGGTTGTCAGATAATACCTGGCATTCTGGCTGGTTAACTTGGGTGTGTTGGTGTTGGTGTCGGCCAAGCGCTGCCCTGCAGATTCTTATGAAGTGTTTTTTTTTTTTTTTTTTTTTTTTTTTTTTTTTTTTTGA
>PVJA010004778.1:0-83420 GCA_004027025.1 Myocastor coypus | reverse complement strand
CTCCTTTTTCTTCTTCTTCTTCTTCTTCTTCTTCTTCTTCTTCTTCTTCTTCTTCATTTGTATTTTTGGGAAGGATCTACAGGGACAGTGCATTCATGTTCTCACTATTAGATTGGACTCATAGTGATCCACCTTTTTATGGCCTCCCAAGAGCTGGAATGACAGGCATGTGCCCCCATGCCCAGTCTCAATTGCCATCTCAGCAAGCCCTGGGGGTGGGGCCAGCACAGCAGGCCCTGGGCTGAAAGGCAAGCCTGCTACTTATTAAATTGCCATAAGGCATAACAATTATAAGAAAGAGCCAACCCAATTAAATTTTTTATACTCTGTCAATTAAATTTGGTCCAATCCAGTGAATTCTGTAAGCTCCTACAGTGCAAATACCACCATACCCCAAGGCAGAAATTGTTTTGGGTGTGAAGTACTGTATTGGCTATGAAAGGTTTTGGGAGACAGAAAGATGGATGAAAATTTAGATCTGTCATTTTAGTAAGTAAAAGATGACAATGGCGATGCAAAGACAAATGTGGGCAAAAGTAGGATCTGGTTCATGAGTAAGCTAATAATGGACCAACATTTCTCAGTTATTTGGGCTTTGAAAGCCCAGGACCAATCCCGTGTGATATGGCCATTTGATTGGAACACATTTGTAGAAGATATGGGGTTAATCCACTGTGTCTCTTCTTTATTTCCCCTTTCTCATATGGAGTGTTGTTATCATTCTGGTGACCCATTTTTGGGGATGAATTAAGAGTGCACTTACTCTGGGCTTAAGAAATCATGTATATCCACATAGTTCGCCTTTACTTCTTTTTTGTTTTTATTTATTTGTATGGCCGGCTCAGCCAGGCTGGCGCAGCATGTGGTGCCAGGGATCGAACCGCGGTCCCTGCAGCTGCCTAAACTTTCCTAAGCAGGCGCTTTAGACCACTGAGCCATCCTGCCGAGGCTTCATCTTTACTTCTATGCATAACTTAGTGCTAACAATCTTGGTACAGGAATAGTCTCAAGTGTGCTCTTATAAATAATCCACAGTGGTGACTTATATCCATAAATGGGGAACACTTGATATCTGGTGATTTGATGTAAAATATTCACATAGAAGAAGCAATGAACAATACTCTGGAACAAGGAGGCAAGCTCTTCATTAATGAGCTGTGTCAGAAGGTTCTTCAGAAACACCTGAAGGAAAACTCAAAGAGGGATGAGGAGGTAGCTCAGCGCCTTAAGTACCTGCCAGGCAAGCACGAAGTCCTAAGTTTGATCCCTGGTAACAAAGAAAAGAAAAGACTGAAAGAGCCGGGAACCTATAGTTTATGTGTGGAAAAAATTTAGGTGGGCTTTTTCAAATTGATAATAATTTTACACTGTAATATAAAATTGTCCATAATGAGAATACTGATGTTCTATAGAACTTTTGTAAATGCTCAATGATTTATTAACATTAATTAAATGATGATAATGTCTCTGCAGAAAGAAATACCACAGAATTATTGTTATTTGAAGGATCACATATACAAAAACGTGATAAGGAAAAAAAGATGAGAGATCAACTTGGAAATTTATTGTGGTCATTTTTATTTATTCTGTTATTTGCAGTGTGTGGTCACTTCTAAAATTTTGTTTGTAATATAAGAAGAATGAATTTTAAAAAATGTTTTATTTAATACTTTAATGTGCGCAAACTGTTATGGACCAAATGTTTGTCTTTCTGATTTCATATATTGAAGTTCTATCCAGGATGGAATTGTATTTAGACACAGGGACTGTAAGAAACCAATTAAGGTTAAATGAGGTCACAACTGCAAGACCCTAATTCAACACACTTGTGAGACAGCAGAGAGTTCTCTAGCTCCCCCTGGCGGCCCCTACCCTCAATATACAGTTACACATTGTGGGGATGACTGCGAAGAAAAATAGCAAACAGGTTGCTATGTCTCCACTAGGCAGAAGTATTGACTAGAAACTAAATATGTTCTTTACACAATTAAAAGTAGCAGGGCACGGGCCAGCGAGGAAGCTCAGTGGGCTAAGTGCATTCTTTAGCAAGCCCGGAGACCAGGTGTGATCCTGGGTACCACATGACATTCTGGCCCAACCCCACCCCCAGGGATCCCTGAGCAGACAATTGAGAAGTGCTAGGATTACAGGCATGCACCACCATGGCCAGCTCAGAAAAAAAAAAAAAAAATGTTTTAAAAAGTATGATTTTCTATAGATATTGGGAGGGTCAATTTGATTGACAGTTTGCTTAAATATTCTATGTGTGTGATTATATTTTTGTTCAGCTATTTTTCAGTTACTGATACATGTTCAAATCTCCAGCTATAGTTCTGAATGTATTTAATCATCTATGCCTATCAATTTTTTCATTTCTTTTGAATGTCTGTGATTAAAGATGGAAACTTAAAAGGTTCTAAAGAACTATTTTATCTTTGTACAAATTGATGCCTTTTTCCATTAAGCTATGAATCAATTTATTTCTATCACTAATATTACTTATCTTCATATACATATTTTATTTAATATTTTATTTATTATTTTAATGAGAGTAAAACATAGTTAAAACAATTGAAAATGACATACATTTTCACTAAAGTATATAATAAGAATTAAACAATGGTTGCTATATTGTATGTCATTGTCTTCAAATTTGTTTTTCAAATTAAAACATATAAGAACCCAAAATTGGCCAAAAAAAAGTTATAAAAAATTAAGAAGGAGCCGGGCGTGGTGGCGCACGCCTGTAATCCCAGCACTCGGGAGGCTGAGGCAGGAGGATTGATGCGAGTTCGAGACCAGCCTGGGCTACAAAAGTGAGCTCAGGACCAGCCTCAACTGCATAGTGAGACCCTGTCTCAAAAAGACAAAAAAAAAAAAAAAAGAAGAAGAAAAAAATAATTAAGAAGGAAAGGGAAAATAAAGCATTAATCGGTCCTTTCAGTAGACCGGCAGATTAGGGGCTGGGGAGATAGCTCCATGGCACAAGTGCCTACCTGGCAATTGCAAAGTCATAAGTTTGAATCCCAGTCCCACGGGGGAAAAAATGATCAATAGACCAGCAGAAATCAGCAGTACATTATCCAAGCTATGCTGTATACATGCATTTCTTTCTTTCTTTCTTTCTTTCTTTCTTTCTTTCTTTCTTTCCTTTCTTTCTTTCTCTTTTTTCTTTTTCTTTCTTCTCTCTCTCTTTCTCTTTCTTTCTGTCCTTTCCCTCATCCCACCTGTTCCTTCCCCTTGAACAGTTTCCTTCCCCTTCGCAATAGCTATTGTATCTTTCAGATTTTATTTACTCTTTCAGGTGCTTACAGTAGTATTACAATACGTTTACACATGCACATCTTTCTTTAATTTATCAGTATTGTCTCTAGTTTTATCCATTCACCTTTGATTTTATCTTTTTATAACTGAGTAATACTCCACTGTCTAAAAATATCACATCTGTTTTAGCCATTCCTCAGTTGATAGACATTTGGGTTATTTCCAAGATTTAGCTATGACAAATTGTGCTGCTATAAACATAGACATACATGTATTGCTATAGTATGATGTTTTTAGTTCTTCTGGAAATATCTGCTACATTTTGTGACTGTTTGTTTACCCAAACCTTCATATAATAATGGGGTAGCTTCTGGAATTTGTGATTGATTACCTCCGGTGTGAGCGCTACACCCTGGCTCTGAGATGACTAATCTGGATTACAATGTAAGAAGGGGGAGGTTAATGAGGTGCCAAAGAGGCTGCTTCTCTCATTTTACTACCACCATGGATGGTTGCTTCCTGCCATGTGCCACTCTGCCTTGGAGCCAGGTGAGCATGGACTGAAACCTCCACTAAATCAAATACATAAAGCTTTCCTCCTTTCATTTTGGATTTTGAGCATTGTGTGCCAGGAAGGAAAGAAGAATAAAAGAGACAGTAGCTCACGGGGAAAGAACTGAGATGAATGGGACATTCAGTCTTAGCTTGCTGAGAAATCTCCACACT
Organism: Myocastor coypus; assembly: GCA_004027025.1. Taxonomy (NCBI): domain Eukaryota; kingdom Metazoa; phylum Chordata; class Mammalia; order Rodentia; family Myocastoridae; genus Myocastor; species Myocastor coypus. The sequence continues at coordinate 79,430 of PVJA010004778.1, read as the reverse complement.
GAATTCCACAGTGGCTGTACTAGTCTCCATTCCCACCAACAGTGGAGAAGGGTTGCTTTTCTTTCCCACAGCCCCGTCAGAATTTTTATTAGTTGATTTATTTACTATAGCCATTCATTCTTTCTGTAGTGACATGGAATCTCAGTGCTGTTTGAATTTGTATTTCTAGAATTTGCAATTCTAAACATTTTTTATACATTTATTTGTCATTTGCATTCATCTGAGAAGTATATATTCATCACTGATATTCATTTTTATTGAATCTTTGAATTGTGGGCTCTTGTTTAAAGTTTTTTCATATGTTCTAGATGGACATACTCTTATTGTAGTTACAGAAGCATTTTTATGTTTCCATGATATAATTTTTCTTTAATTAACTTGCAGAATGTCAGCTTTTGTATTATGAAAGTATATGCTATTTGTTATAAAATGTTTTATTTTTCACATAGAAGGTGTTTCACCCATTTGTAGTTCATTTACTTGATAGTTTCTGTTTTTAAATTACTCTTTTGCTATTGTCTTGCTGTTTGCTCTTTCAGTTTCTTGCGATTTCCTTTTTTCCCCTTTTTTTCTTGTTTTTATCTTGGGTAAAATAAAAAAATTGAATGTTCTATTATACTCCTTTTTTGTACCTCTTTATATCATTATTTTTCCATATGCTTTGCAAACTTTATTGTTTTCTAATTCTTTTGGTTACCTATTGTTACAGAAATTGCTACAACTTTGTGTAATTCTTTATAACCAATCTCAACTTAGTGCCATGCCTTCCTGAATATGATGTAATAACCTTATAAATTGTAGCCCTAATTACACAGTCTAACTTTTGTGCTATTTTTATAATATCCATGTTACTGTGGCACATTATAAATGAAATATAAATTCTTATGACTTTTTCTTTAAGTAGCCAGTCAGCCACGTCTGTGGGTTCCATAGCCATAGATTTAATCATTCTTTGAAAAGTACTGTTTAATGATAACTTTACTAAACATATTCTTTTTTTTTTGGACATTATTCCCTAAATAATGCAATACAATAACTATTTACATAACACTTATGCTGTATCAGTTATTATGAGTAATCCCAGCAGAAGTTCTCAACCTGTGGGTCGTGACCCCAGTGGGGGTCGAGTGACCAAAACGCAGGGGTTGCCTAAAGCCATCAGAAAATGTTATTTATTTGGAATTATAGTTTTGAAGTAGCCACCAAAATTATTTTTTGGTTTGGCGTCACCGCAACATGAGGAACTGTATTGCAGGGTCACAGCATTAGAAAGGCTGAGAACCACTGATTTAAAGTATAGAAGAGGACTGTGCTGATGATATGCGTAGGTTAAGTACAAATACTAAGCAACTTTATATGAGGAGGTATGCACTCAAGAATGGAATTCCCCATGGATACTGTAAAACAACATGCTTATTATTTCTGTGAAGTCCAGAAGACAACGAGGCCTTGGTGTGCGTACCTGTGATCTCAGGAGCATGAGGCCCCCATCGCTGTGGGAAGGTGAGAGGCTGTGAGATCTACCTCCACACTCAGCCTCTACCCAGTTACTTACAGTCCTCTGTAGACAACTTGGCAGAGAAGATTCCATTTGCCTTTGGCACTCTTCAGCGCTCCAGCCTGATAAAGCAACCTGGATATTCTCCAAGAAGTCTAGGTGTATCTCCTGGTCCAGGCCCACGCCATCCTTTATGAGGGGGTTTGCTCAGTTACTCACTTTACCTTGTTTCCAGCAAGTGGCCCAAAATTTCAATGTGTCTTAGAATTATTTTACTTACATTAAAAGACTTTTCTTGAACAAAAATATGAATTTTATCTTCTTGTCCAGTTTTCTGGGATTGCTCAAGTATTTCTCTATATAAGTTTATTAAACCTGAAGAACTAGAAACTTAAATTAATTCTCTCTCTCTCTCTCTCTCTCTCTCTCTCTCTCTCTCTCTCTCTCTCTTTCTCTTTCTCTCTCTCTCTCTCTCTACCTTAGGGAAGGGTCTAGAGGGTGTTCAGGATCTCACTATGAGCTTGGACCTCTAGTGATCAGCCTATTTACAGCCTCCCAAGAGCTGGGAATATGGGTGTGTGCCACGAATGTCCAATCTCAATTGCTGTCACCACTGGGTGACTGGGTGCTGTGGTGCAGGCCTGCAATCCCAGAATTCCCTGGGGATTTAATCCCTGGCCCCTGCACCTACTTGGAAGTGCTTTAATCAGTTGAGCTATTTGGCCAGCCCCTACCTTTCTTCTTTCTTTCTGAAGTAGACTGCTTCTCCAATCTGATATCTGCATAATCCAAATCCACCAGTCTCTAGGCCCTACTGTAAGATTCTTATGTGAAATACACACAGAAGCCCAAATCTCATGACCATTCTCTGATCTGGCATGATTCTTCACCAGCACTATCACCTCTTTAGTATTTACATAGTGCCTTTGTGTGGCTAGCTTTTCCTTAATGTACAGAGCACACAAATGCCGAGTTCCTGTCCATGATGAGTGCTCCTTTGAATGTAAGGAAGGTACTTGTTTATTGGTTGATATTTCATTTTAAATTCTCCACAGCTCAAGAGCTGGCAGAGTCATCATGAGTGAGTTTGTTTAAGATAATAGTGAACATAATCATGACAATGATTTTCTTGTTTGAAGTAAGAGATAGGAAGTTGTCTTTTCCACATAATAAATCTTCTTTGGTACAATAAAAGACATAATGAAGCACTTTCCAAATAGACATACTCTTACTGTGTGTACATTATTTTAACATAAACATAAGTATTTCTAAACATGAAGTCAGGATGTCTGACTCTGCCAAACATAAATATACTCAAATGTATTGATAACCTTATGTGCTGGGACCATTTGTTTTATTCTGTGTCCGGTAAAAGCATTTAATGTAGATTTCAAAAATGTAAAACTTATGATAAACAAAAGCCTCAAGTTACACTGGAAGAGCTGAAATCAACTCATAAAATTTAAATATCATTGCACAACACACGAGGGAAATTTTCAGTGATGGAAATTTTGATGTGTTCTAAACGTAGCTCAGTGTGTATGTTTCTGAGTACAAATCCCTGCTCAGCGCGCTCCCTTTTAGGGTGTCACACTTGCAATGATTCTTCTTATGGATTAGTATCATAGCGATGTTCTTTTAGGCTTTGGAAGTTTACAAATGGTAGCTAGAAATTAGTGTAATATATATATATATATATATATATATATATATTTTTTTTTTTTTTTTTTTTTTTTTTTTTTTTTTTTTTTTTTTTTTTTTTTTTTTTTTTTTTTTTTTTTTTTTTTTTTCAGGACCAGGATTCAATCTGATTACCTTGCACTTGCCAGGCAGGCACTTGTGCCATGGAACTATTTCCCTGGCCCCATATAGATTATATTTTGAAAGTACACAACTATATGTATTGTTCAAGAAATGCAAAACATAACTTGAGTACATATATACTGGACAATAATTACAAATTCATTTTTATTTTCATTGTAAATGTTTCAAAAGAAAATCCACTTATACCTATTAAAATTATGTTTCAAAGAAAAAAATTTAAAAAAAAATTTTAGGGAAGGGAGTACAGGGTGTTCAGGGTCTCACTTTTCAATCAGACTCCTAGTGATTCTCCTTTTTATCTCCTCCCAAGAGCTGGGATTACAGGTGTGCACCACCACACCCAAACTCAATTGCCATCTCAGCATGTCCCATGAGTGGGGCCAGCACAGCAGGGCTGGAGTTGGAACCCTTGACCCCTGAGCCTGCTTGCTGGTGCTTTAGCCCCGTGAGCTATTTGACTGGCCTTAATAATTACAGATTCTAAGTAAAATGTACTTACTGCAATATAAGGAGCAGAACACAGATGTTATGGTTTATGTCTAGTTGTCCCCCCAAAGCCTCAGGTAGTCATTGGGCGGGGACTTCTAGAGTTTGAGACTTGATCCATAATCCCTGGGATGGATTTTAGTACTGATGGGATTATGGGTTGAAGTACTTCTGGGATTATGGGTGTAGCCTAAGGCGGGGGCTAAGGCGGAGAGCCTGAATGTAATATAAAGAGAGACAGAAAGACAGACTCAAGCTGTTGCTGTTGCTCTGCTGCCGTGTTTGGTTGGCTACTTCTGCCGCCATTTTGTTGATGTTCTGCCGCCATGAATTGGATGCTCTCTGCTCTGTTCCACTCAGCCTTGGGCCAGCCGAATATGGACTGAAACCTCCACAAACTGCAAGCTAAATAAACCTTTCCTTCCTTCATTTTGAGTGTCGGGTATTTGTCCCAGCAATGAGTAAAAAGTAACTAAGACAACAGAGCAAATGGCTTGGACATATCCACAAGCAAGGTGTGGCCTGCATGTATCACCTCTACAAAGGTGGTAATGATGAGTATGATGAGCTATACTGTGACTCTGGGACTGGTGCTTGTTTTCCAAATAGGAGCAAAACTTTGCACACAGCTCTGGAGCTCATTTTGACTTCAAAGTTTGTCCAGAATCTGTATTCTGCTCATTTTCCCTGTGGCCTGGTGTTCCTGGTTCTGTTTGATGCCAGGCAAAGGATATTTCATATCACCACTCTCCTGTTCTACTTTGATTTTCTTGATCAAAAAGTGGGGTGAGAAGACTGATGGATGCATCCACAAGAAGGCAAACATCATGGTGGCACCTTGGGCTCCCCGTGTCTTCTTTGCAAGTTGAAAGAAGTTAAGATTTTCAGTATCAAGACCAAGAAACAAACTCACATCTCTGCAAAGAAATAAAAATATTTTCATACTTGTCTTCTCCAGCATGTTGTGGAATGGTGCACAAGGATGCAAGGGATAATTTATTTTTGTCTATGCTTTTCACGTAAGTCATAGCAAAATACTGGATAGATTAAGTGCAAGAAAACTATAATAACAGAAAAGCACAAGAATTCTCATAAATTCAAGCTAACCTACTCACACATAAAATTGTTTTCTCTGGAATTCTAACCCAAAACTTATGTACTTTAGGTCAACGTATTTCCTTGTGGTTTTGAAAGTATGACACTTTCATGAACTTTTTCAGATTTTTGTTGGCGGTACTCTGATTTGATTTAGCTCACCTGTTGATTGTCCTGTGAACATTTGGTTCTCATCTGCAGGAGTTCTACAGATTTAATACATACTGGTACTTGGTGTATGCTGCTGTCTCTGGAAATTTCCAAGTTTCCTCTGTAAAGATTCCCAGTCATCCACTTACTCATACTCTCTCCTCCATGAGAGTCCATCTTCAACCACAGAACCGTCGCAGAAGACAGGTCATAGCTACTCCTGTTCATTCTAAGAGGAACAAAACATGACTCAAATTGACTCACTGACAACAGAGATGTCCAGAAATAGGAAGACTTCCACTTTGCTTAGGTGGAATTCTCAGTTATGTAACTCAAGCCCTGAGTTCCTTGTACCTGTCCTCTATGTCATGTAGAGCCAGTTTCATCCATGATTTCAAACTGGTGACAATGAAGCATTTTTGGATTACGCTTCCTCTTCTACACTGAGAAAAAGAGAGAAGGATATCTGGTTTGGAGTTGATTTAAAAACACAAAAAGTAATTTAAGAAGCAGAAGTACTGAAGTGGAGGAATATGGAGCAAGTGGGCAATAAACATGTGATTTGGAGATGATAGTTATGATGACAGTGAACTTTGAATCGGTTGGATGAAAAATAATGGTATGTTTTCTTTTGTTTGTTTTACATTTGTATTTCATTTACTTGAGCTCTGTTTCCTTGTGTTAAGTTGTTTGTCTTTTTTCATGATGCTGTCTTATTTTCCTATACACGTTCTCAAATATTTTCCCTCTATCATCATTTTTCAGTTGCTACCTTGCCCCACAAAGGGTTAGAGGAGGAAATCCAGTGGCTATCCTCAGAGAGAATCCAAGCCTGGTCTAAGACTAATGATCTTTTAAAAATAAACCTCCTTAGATGTTAGGACTTAGGGGTATACCGGCCACACAGAAGTGCAGTCTAATGTTAGCTTATGACTTGGAATTCTCTGATAATGGCTATTTGTTCAGAGCATAACTAGTGGTAGGCACAGTCCTTAAGAGCTGCATGCATTCCCTTATATAATCCTCATAATCCTATGAATTAAATATTATGACCTCAGTTTTACAGAGGAAGGAAATGAACTTCAGAAAGCTGAGTACATCACCTAAGGTTGTGCATTAACAAATAAGAAAGGTTCCAGACTTGAATGCTGGTCTGACTACAAACCACTGTTGTAACCCCTGGAAGTGTAAGTTCCAAAATCAATGATCATTAGAACTGAAACTGACTTCACGGTCTCTTATTATATCTACCTTATGAAGCAATACAGATTGGTTATTAACAGGAGTGTGGGGCTGAATTTTTGGCTCTGCCATTTGTTGTTGGCTGTCTCAGCTTCACGATTTTGTTTTTAATTTTTGAACAAGAAAGATACTGTATCCATATTGTAACATACTTCTTAAGTTGTCTGAGATGACATAGGATACACACAAAGATGTGTTTTGTTCTGAGGAAATGCTCCACAAATATCAGTTGTCACTGGTACTGCTATCTCAGCTCCCAACTGGATAGTCATATTTTTTTGACTTTAGTCATGACACATGACGACCTCCTGCTAAAGCGAGCTCATTGTCTTCTATACAAATGCAGTTCGTCTTTGGAAATTCTAGTTATTACAGTGTTTTATCTAAGAGTCAGTTAAAATTTCCCTTTTTCGTGATCATTTGTAGAAAATGGTCTTGAGGATGGAACACTGTAGACCAGTAACATTTTAGAGAATATTATTGCATTTGTATAAATTGTCTTCAAGTCAAGAAAGAATAAATAATGGTGGTTCCCATCTGTGTGTTCCATCTCTCCAATGTATCTCTTAAGATTGTGAAGAGAACCCTTTCCAACAGGAGTGACTGAGGTAGGCTCAGTTAGGTTAGGTTGTTATTTCCCCGAGTCGGCTAGCATGGAGCTGTCTTATGGAGATAACCATCTTGTACAAACGTATCATTCAGTCAAGTCATAATGGCCTTATTCAACTTAAGTTTCAGACTCCAACATATATTTAGCCAATGAACTCCATTACCTGGCATACCTGACCACTTCAAAGACATGGTGTTTTACTTATTTTTATACTGTAGTTGATTCCTCAAATACCATCTAAAATAAATATGCGAGCTTATAATATCAAAAAACTATGAAATGATATAATGAGTTCTCAAACATGAATTTAATAATCTCACTTCATAATCATTAATTGTTTACATAGTATCTGTGAAATTTTAGCATCCTTTTTTTATTAGCTACACACTGGCATGGGTTGGGAAATAACAACCTTCCTTATTTCTTCCCTTGAGTACTTGCATCTTCATGAATTGTCCTTCCTCCACTGACCATTCCTTTTCTCTCTATATTTGCCAGTGAACGATTCCATTTTCTCTTACTTTGTAAGCTTTGTCTCAATTCCTTCATCTGATTTACTTTTTCTCATCTTTCCCCCATTCATTTATTCTACCACTCTACTTTTTTCCCCATACAAATATCTGTCTCAAAGAACTCATTTAGATATCTTTGCGGTTATCCTGGGGCAATAAAAGGAAAACTCAGAGAAAGGTATTAGCACATGACACTGATTCATTTGCCCTACCTTTTAACAAAAGCCCTATCTTCCTGCATTTTCCTCTTTTACTCTTCTGTCTGTTCCACCTCCTGATCAATCTTGAAAGAATGTTTCATTTCTGATATCTCTACTTTCCATTCTCTCTGTATTTATGTTTGTGCACTTGGATTATATCTGTGATGTTGGACAAAAGTATGGAGCACCTGCTACTCATCAAGATTGCCACGAGAGGTATAGAAGTGTTAGATACAACTGACTGAAAATTGGTACACAAGTGCCATGTTTATCCTCATTTTTGAATTAAAAACCTCTTCTAGAAAGTAAAAAATTTGCTGAAATTTGAAAATGAGTTAACGGCAAAATCAGGACTCACAGTTCAACATTTCCTTAATTCTGAAAGGATGTTGTTTAACGAAACTTTAAACAGTGCTCTTCATCTTTTTACCATCTTAAAACATCTGGCAGTAATGTGAGGATCTATGTATATTATAGGTCTCAGGTAATTCTGCTAAAGCAAAAGCAAAAGGACACAGTGTTTCCCATGCTATGGCTTGCAATTTGGTGAAAGGACCACAAAGTTAGTGATTCTTAAATGTCAGCATAATTTTACATTCAAATATTCTTCATTAGGTATTCAAATTTCTGAACATCGGTTAGTGTGTGATAAATGAGATACAGATTTGCTGTCCTTGAAACACAGAAGATACACACTCCTGTTGAAAGTGCCCAGCCTAGTGCCTGCTTAGGAAAGCTCAGGGACTGGGGTTTGATGTCCCTGTATCATATGCCAGGCTGCCGCCCCCCCCCGCCCCCTGTCACACTGAGCCTACCACCTAGTCGGGGCGTAGTGGCACACGCCTGTAATCCCAGCACAGAGTAGGCTGAAAGCAGGAGAATAAATATGAGTCAGAACTGTGTAGTGAGACCCTGCACAAAAAGAAGAAAACAAAAGAGAAAATGCTCAGCCTGATCTTTGTTTCCTAGACACTAATAATAAGAAAGGAAAACACAAATGACTTTGTTCATTCTAGACATTCATATATTGTTTTTATATTTAAAAAATGTTTCTTCCTTATTTGTTTAATTTCATAGCCAGCAGGTTTGTTCCTATGGGATAGTCAGCACCCTTTGATATGTTCTTACCGCCAAACCCTAGGTGAACACCATTGTTCCACGAAGCAGATACTTTCACCAACATAAATCTAATCCCATGACCTCCCTGCCTTCCCACTGTCCATAAGGCAGTGGTTATGAACAGTGTTTGTGCCATTTATTGAGTTGGTTTCTGACAAACCTTCATAGGTAGTTGTATCTTTCTTCACTCAACAGGTTAACCTTTTTTATTTATTTTTTTTTCTCTCATTCTAGTCATGGGTATTATGGACTTAATAATAGAATTACTATTGAAATGCAATATATGACAATTACATTTTATCAATACTGTCACCCCTGCACATCCATGGGTTCTGTATCTATGGATATACCCTCTGAAAATATTCAGAAAAAATTCCACCTACACCGAAGACTTCTTCCTGACAATTATTCCCTAAAAATATAGTATAACAGCTACAAATCTAACATTTATGTTGAATATAAGCAATGCAGAGATGGCTTAACATATTCATGGGATCTAGTAAAATATTTTGTAATTTGTTAAATGAGTTCAATAATCTCCCCTTGGCATCTACACATACAGACTGATGACTGTATGTACACATATATCTGTAGATAAGCATTGTAAGCTCCTCGAGCTTTCAATATATTCTGTTAGAAAGATGAGATAATCGTAATACTTTCCTTAAGAGAATTGATAAGCATTAAACATTCAGGGATTCATATATACTTAATATTTACACACACACACACACACATACACACACATGCAATCTATACATGTCCAGATATATTTACGGAAGACATACCTTGATAATAGGAGCTTACACAAACAGAAGCACCTGCTACTTTGTCCTAGATGTGGTTGCTTTATTGTTGTCCCTGCTGTCATCACCGTTGCCTGTCTTCTGTGATGTGTGCTCCCTCTCTGGGACCCCTGCCTTGTTATTTCTGAGATAGGCCCTTTCCCTGGGTCATGCTCGGCGGTGTGTAGACCTGGTTGTTCCACTAATCTCTGACCGTGCCAGGCTATGGGTGACCCACGGCATGGTTCCTGGAAGGACAATGGTAACTGTTTCCCTCACTCAGAATTACTTACTGCTTACACCAGTGACTTTTGTGTTCCTCAGAGTCACCCCTCCGAGTGCGAGTGACCCCTGGCTGGTGCTCCTGTCTGCCCCAGGGCAGGCTGCTTGAAAAACTGGAAAAGCACTGCAGGCCAAGGTTGGGGCTCTTTTCTTTCTGCTCTGTCTCCTCTGCAGGCTGCATTCCTTCATTGTGCTGCATCCAGAGATGCCGATTTATCACAGGGAGATTCAGCCGGTGTTTATTCCTCATCAACTCTCCATCTGGCTTACCCTCTCTCCCTCTCTCCCCCCTCCTGTGCACCCCCAGCACTTGTGCCCCCTGTGGCATCTCTCCGATCTCAGGGTCCAACTTCCTCTCCATCCCGCCCTGGTGATGCTCCTCCCCCCTCGTCTTGTTCACATCTCATGCTAATAATGGTCCAGCCATGGAGATCTGCTCAGAACTCTCTGCTTTAGAAAAGTGGTAGGAAACATGAGTATAGATTATTTTCCCCCAGCACACCATAATTACTGCAAGTTATTTCTGCTAACGAGCTTATAAAACCAAGACAAGTGGTGCTAGATCAAGCCAGCCAGTGTATGTTTGGCCCTAGGAGGAGAGGGCTCACGAGGTGTCCGGGCAAGGTTTTATCGGGTCACGCAGTCAGACACACGAAAGGGCGATTTTTCTTTCTTAGCATTAACCCTCAACTGGGAGTTAATGCAGGCAAGACCTCGTTCTTCACAAACACTCCAGGATAAGGTGATAAGAAGATTACAAGTAAAGCTGCTCTTTAGCTATTCCACGTCTCATGTCGGACAGAGCAAGTTAAATTGCAGTGCAACGCACAAATGCCTTCATTATCCCTTGGGCCTGTGCTGCCCAGAATTTCCAAGATCCATGCTCTGAGTGGAGTCAGCTCAGTGAAGTTTATTGTACTGAAGAGGCCTGAACCAGATTCAAGAAGGTGACTTCTCAGGCAGGGCAAGGGCTCCTTTCTCCCCAGGGCTGAGCTTCATTTAGGTTTCATCTTCACAGTGAATATTTCCATCCAGCCCATGGCAGGTGCTGCCCACCCATGGCAGAGCCCTGATTCTGAAATGACTCGCATATGTCGCTGGTAACTCTTGTCTCCTTCCTGTCTTGGCCATCCTGGTACAGATCACAGAGAGTGTTTCTAAACACAGCATTTGTCCCACTCATAATTACTATATGAGTGTTCCAGAGAGAACGCTGATTGAGTCCCATTATATTTAGAGATAATATTCTCATTAATGCATAAGAGGTACAAACCTGCGTTTATGTTTTCTTTTTTTCCCTTGTTTCGGACTCAGTGTTCTCCTGTTCTTCAGTTGCTCCCTTCCAGCTACTAAGGTTCACAGTGCATTGTAACACAGCTAGCAGTTCTCTGAGTGGTTTGGATAGTTGCAGGTTTGCACACATACGATAGGCCTTGTTGAGCCTATAACAGAAAGGAAAAAAAGAAAAGAAGATAAATCATCAGAAACTCTTTAAAATTCTGTACACGACGCTCTTCTTTATTAAAAAGACCCATTGTAAATTGGAAAGTTCTGAAGTCTTCGTGGTAAAGAGAATGAATTATCATGACATCACGAGGTCGTGAACTAAGCCCACTGGCTACTCTCCAGGATAAAATTGACTAGGGGAGCTCAGATGAGCCCATTCCTAGCACAAGGCTTCTGGGAGGCAGCCAAGGAATCTGGGTTCAAGCCCCCTATTTGGGATCCACTTCCTCTTCCTCTTCATCATCAAGTCAGAGAGTGATTTCCCAGACAAGGCATCAAGCCTAACAATGCACTCCGATTCATATTCTAAAGAACACCCCAAAAGTTCTTTGTACGCATTCCTCAGTGAAAAACCTCATGAAAAATATTAACATGTCACCGTCTGGTTGACACCTTTGGTACATTTTCATCATACTGCTGATGGGAAGCGTTTTGCTTCCAAATGAGCATAATTTGCCAGTCTTTTCCATCCTGTTTTTTTTTTTCTCTCTCTCTCTCTCCCAACATAATAAATGGTGTCTGAAGCCCTAGAGAAACTCATTTCTGTTAACAGATCATTTGTAAACCTTTAAGGGCAGCTGGGGAGAGAGGGGCCCTTTTTTCTTCTGTCTTAACTTTCCAGGTTGTCTCTCTAAATGCAAAATGACACCTCATTCAAAGCTTTCTGGTGTCATCTTAATCTCCCTTATTTTGCACTTTCTACCTTTTTGATATTGCTATAGACTGCATGGCGGCTTTTCTCCTAATACTGTAATGCCTATTATCTGAGGCATTTAGGTATATAGGCTCTTGCCGGCTGAGAATAACACAGATCAATTGGATGTTAGCAGCCCAGTAAAGTCAGCTACTATATATATATGTATTTTTTTCAGGGTAGGAAAAAAACAAAAAAAGATACCTAACCACCTGACCTTAAAGCCAGCACATTTCAATATTAATATATTTTATGCATGGCTGTGATAATGTTTTCCCTTCGTTATAGTTCTATAGGGAAGTCTCACTTCTCTGTGTGAAGGATTATTACCTATTCTGAGGGGGTTACGATTATAGATACTTACTAAGACAAGAATAATTGACCATAAAATCCTTTTATATTCCCACAATTATTTTTGCATTGACTAAAAGTGTCAAGAAAATCTGATTTTATTAGCACGCCCCTAATTTTGCCTCCATTTAACGTTTTATCTGGCTTCTTCCCCCAATAAGTTTTTCGTTTGCGATATCTGGCAATGGTACAAAAGAACAATTTGTTAAAAAAAAAAAAAAAAAAGCCTTTACTGAATGGACGTTCTGTAATCCAAGCATAACATCAAATATCAAATAAAATAAAAATGTATGAGATCAGCAAAAAAGACATGCTCTAAGGTAAGGAACTGCTCCGGAGGGTAGAAAAAAGGAAGTTTAAATCAAAATTTGACTGCTCAGCTATGAAGTAACTCTGTGGGACAAAGGGTCACCCGCAGCGCTGACCTACCATTCCCCTCCACCCACCCGTCGGTCAGATCCCGTCAGCACTGAGCTTATTTCCAGTAAGGCACGGAAGGCCCAGTTGTGCTTCCTCACATGCAGCTCTGAAGGACATCCAAAGGGAAGAAGGAGGAGGAATCACACTGGCTCTTCAAGGAGAGGATGCAGTGGACGGAAAAAGGGATCAGGTCTCCATCTGACCCTGCAAACAGAACCCAGTATGCTTTCTGCATTTGTTTCCACCCATGCCTTCAAAACCATACATGGCAGAAACCAGGGCAAAGCAAACACCCTACATGGATAGTGTGGCCAAAAGCATGACTGGAACTGAACAAATTTCAGACCCAAACAAGGAGGGAACGTGTCCACTGCTAACAGGAGGATACTTGGCAAGTGCCCTCCACTCAACATTTTGTGTTCAGAGATTCTGAATGCATTGCTTGTTCAGATTGCCCAGGAAGCAGTAGGAAGGAGAAATGGAGGTTACGTGGTGTCCACTAGGTCTGCACCAACACAACTGATGTTGATCAGCTCGTGTATAACAAAAGGAGCCAAATTCCTCTATTTCCCTGAAATCAAGTCAGAGTTAATAAGGCAAAGCAACAGTTATAGCTATTCCATATCATCAAATCACAATGAACCACTTGCAATTGGTGCCAGACACCTTCCCCAAGTGACATTCCTGGTGACGTGCTACCTCTGACTCCTATGCTCCACCTCAGAGACACTCTACCTGGAGAGGACTTGGGATGGGTGATCTCTAGCACTCTGAGGGGTGCAAGCTCACAGAGAGAGGCTATTTTCTGCTTATTCCAGTGATACCTGAGAACACAGTGGAAATTTTGAGAGAACCACTTGTATATCTTGGGAAGTCTCTAAGGAAGGCAACCTAACCTCTTACTCTATAGCTGAGTGTTTCCTGGAACCAAGAAAGTATGGCATATTCCTGCGAGCCCATCATGAAGGGAAAAATGGGAAAGGGGGTATTCTGCAATTTTTTTTTATTTTATATGCATAAAACTAGGTAAGGGCTGGCAAGATGGTTCAGTGGCCTTAAAGCACCTGCTTAGGAAAGCTTAGGCAACCACAGGGACGACAGTTTGATCCCTGACACTGTATGCTCTGCCAGCCCCACCCCCAGGGCAGGCTGAGCCAGCCATAATACTAAAATGAAATAAGTAAATAAAAATTAAAATAAAATAAAGAAAGAAAATAAGATAAAATTAAATAGAATTCCAAAACACAATAATATAATATAACATAAAATTATTAATGGCTATTATACTGTGTTGTTATCTTCAAAGCAGTTGCTCAGATTATCAAATACAGGCATGCAAAATTGACCAAACAATATAAGCACAGTTCATTCTTTTCAGTGCAATAATAGAAATGAGTAGTACAGCTATCTTAGTTATCTTGTGCGTATTCCTATCTTTTTTTCCCCTTCCTAAAGGCTGTTAGAGTTTTGGTATGAAGTTCCCACTAGGACTATTACCAGGGCTGATCAAAAGAGATACCCAGAGTTAGCAAACATACTGAGAAGTTGATGAAAGTAGACTATCAGTGCTAGGCATGTACCATACAGTGTTCCTGGGAAGGAGTCATTTCCTTCCCAACGTGGTCACACTGACCATTGGAGTGTGCAGAGCACCGAGGCTCCTGCTTTCTCCACCTGAGGAAGCAATGGGATCAAATAGCTTTCAAGAGGTTACTGGGCTGATGCAGAGAGGAGGAGAGCTTCTGGAGACGTCAAAGAAGATAGCAGGAGCTTCCGGAAGACTTCAAGGTTCTGCTTCACCACCTCAGGAAGAAAGAGCATAATGTGTATCCTGGAGAGAACCAAAGGCTCTGCACCAACCCAACAGATTTAGCAATCCAGATAAATCTTTCCTCTTTTACTTTCTTGATATCTTCCCTGTCAATCAAAGACAGGGAAAGTCCAAATCAGCATGGATCTTTTCAACAGTCCATCCAGAAAGGCAAGAAGAGCTTGACCAAGAAGTAGAGAAGAAAGGGGGTAAAAACAAAATCTCTGGCTTTCTGTTCCAAACCAAGAAGCCAGAATGTAGTCTGTTCAGGGGACAACAGGCGGAGGGGAGGAGGGGGAACTTTGATCAGATGTTAGCTTCAAAAGTAAGAATAATGTCTGGGTATGATTTGAGTTGCTATTGTAGAGCACTGTATGTTGGGTAATTTATAAAGGAAATTATTTCATACACATCTTGATGCCGAGAAGTCCAAGGCCCTGGGATTTATGTCTAGTGACAGTGTTCTCATTGCATTGTCCATGGGAGAAAGTGGAGGGGCAAGATAGCACATAAAGAACCTACTGCAGTAATCACTGACACAGCTATGTGATGATAGCATGAGCCCTTACTGAGCCACTGCCCTCCCTATGTAATCACCTCTTGACCCTTTTTCATTGAGAAGTTAGTTTTAGACACACAGAGTTCTGGAGCCACCTTCAAACCATCGTACTGATTTTTAATATCTGAGCAGGACTAGAAAACTACAGGACTCTGTCAGGTTATTCTTTTTTAATGGCAAAAGTCACTCTTGGCATGACAGAAGGTGATGGAATAAAAGATAGAATAATAATGATAATAATAATAATAATAATAATAATAATAATAATAATGACAAAACAGACCCACAAACAATAACCAAAAAGGAACTACTTTGTTTTATACTCACATTAAGCTTTCTCAATAAACAAATTGCAAGTCTAAGAATATAACTCTCTTGTCTGCTAATCTGACCAAAATACCTGCCTTCTGACCTGCTTGATAATTTAACACAAGCGGTGAGCTGTGAAGGGATCATTTGTCATGAGACAAGTGCTGATTCCAAAGCAAAATGTGTCTTATTTTGTCAACGTTAGTGACATGAGAGGGAAGCAACTTTCTTGCTTCCGTTCAGCCCTATTTATTTAGCTGCTCTCCCCGCCACCTCTGCTTGACCCTCCCAATTGTCAAGTTTCATTTAGAGGAACAATCGAAGGCACCACCTATAAATAAGCACACAACATTGGTTTCACTCTGAAGATTGATGGAAAATGATACCTTTCATTACACATCCTGCTAAGTTTCTTTCGGTATCTCAGAGAATGAAATGACGCCTTGGACATTTTATTATTTATTTGATTGAAGAAAAAAGACACAAAATTCCTGTTCTGGTAGGACTCAACCGCTACAGTTTTAGTGTTAAGAAATCAGATTCACCTGATAAAAGACAGTTGGGAGTTTTGATCTGAAATGTTATTTTCCCGGATCAGAAAAAGAGACCTCGAGTCTCACACTCACTCCTTATAGCTGGAAGTGCGCTCCTCTTCCCAGCTGGACACCCTGTCGATAGGTGGACTTGGTTGAGGTAACTTAAACCTCATTATTTGATTGATAAAGTGGGGACCACAATATCTTCCTGGTTTGAATCATGTGAAGAAGTAATGGAGGACAAAAGGATGGGAGCCTGGGTTTGAGAACAGCATTGGCTTTGCTTTGTAGACAGGATCCCCCACCTTACAGGTATGGTCTTAAGTTCGCTGAACCTCATTTCCATCATCTGTTAAATAAGTATTATAATAGTAGCCAGATCACTGAAAAGCCTTACATATTCATGTAGTTGGTATTGACACATTATTGAGAACATGGTCAGCCATGGCGCGTAATCAATAAATATTAACATTGTGAATGATATTATCATATAATAGCATTGCTTCTATAACTACTGTAAAAGTCAAAGTAATGATGCCCCCTTTTAGGGCAGCTTGCCACCTTTCACTTGGAGCAAATCGTAGGTCACTTGCTGAATGGAGGAGATCTAAGCCCAAAGGATTGAGGAATCCTGTC
This sequence comes from Myocastor coypus, assembly GCA_004027025.1. NCBI lineage: Eukaryota > Metazoa > Chordata > Mammalia > Rodentia > Myocastoridae > Myocastor > Myocastor coypus. Next base: position 62,806 of record PVJA010004778.1, on the reverse strand, counting down.
CCCAAACTGGCCACACGACCACCCAGCCATGCTGTGCTATCCTGGAAGTTGAACAAAACATAATCTTCTGACTTCCTCACAGACTCCAGCCTCTACCTACGGATTTCTAAGTTTAGTAAGTGATAGAAGGGCAATATTTCCCTTTCTCTACCCTGGAAGAATCAGAAGGATGAGAAGCAATCTATCTATTTAATAATAGGCTTAAAAGTGGCTTGATTGATTTTCATGAATAGTGGCATAATGGTGCTCACTTATCAATTTAAAATCTATAAAAAAAACCACATCATTATGAAGAAAGTAAATGTGAAATACATTTGCTTCTCTCAGGGTAAAGCAGTCTCTTGATTAGTAGTAGATGTACCATACTAAAAGGGACACAACATGGCGTTTCTAATGCAAAGCAAGAAGTAGGAAATGTCAAAGAAAAACACAGCTGTGGTGTAGTCTAAGGGACAAAGAGTAGAGAGGCTTCCTGTACAGGGTACCAGGAAAGGCTCTACAGAGAAAGTGGCCTTTTTAATGACTCTGAGCTTTAAATGAGTTGCTAGCTTGTTAGAAACTCCAATGCCAGTCACTAACCCTCTCCTCACTACTTAGTCTTGCCAGGTATGGCCACGTTTCTTCTGTCCTTTTACCGATCTGGAGATCCCCCTTGAAGGGTTATTTATGGACATCTTCACCATGCATATTTGTGTCTCTTAGGTGAGAAGAATAAATTTGTACAAATTTATTCCAGTTGACATTTTAATTTTGTACCATGCTATCCTCCTATGTTGTTCCGTAGATTCTGAACTCCGCAAGAGCTTATGAAATTCCTTTGTGCTGCAGTGTCCTTGGATTCAAAACCTTCTGGCATGATAATCAGTTTTTAAAACAACAACAACAACAAAAAAAACACCAGAATGCTGAGGCACATCCCTGTAATCTCAATACTCAGAAGGCAGAGGCAGGGGGATGATCATTAACTTTTTAAGACTATGTGGGCTGTATCATAAGTTCAAGGCCAACCTGAACTACATAGCAATGCCTTCTCTCCCAAATCAACAACAAACAAAACAAAGTATATGTATATACAGAAGATGGCTTGGATAACTAGATGCTGATTTATACTGATCCACTGGAAGGATCAGTTAATGCTTATCATTTTTTCCTCTTCTTGTTAATTTTAGATAAATTTGCCAAGCTTATATATGGTAATCTGAGCAGCTAAGTTGAAGAGAACGGATAGTGAGACCTAGTCTCAAAAAGATAAATAAATAAATAAATAAATAAATAAATAAATTGAAGAGAACAATATTCAATATAACAACCATTGGTGAATTCCTGTCATTTTGTTTACTGCAATTCTATATCATTTCTTTTTTTTTTTTCACTATTTTTTATTCTCTTTAAAAAATAAAAGGAAATCTGTAAGAAAAATGCAGAAGGCCTTTCCATTCAATGAATAAGAGAAAGACAGAAACAGAGAGCAAGACATTAATGGTATGCAATTGCTTAACACTAGGTTATTTGGGCTAATCACGCTGATGAAAACATTCTTGATTCAGTTATTATATCTCCTTGGACCACTATGGACACTAAGGTTCAGGGGAACTAAAGAACCCTTTCTATAGCACCGAGCTGCTAAGGTATTCGTCTGGGACATAGTCCCAGGTGGTTTCTCTGACCCATGATACTTCTCAATGACATATATCAGCAGAGGGTGGATGGGCAGGCACTGTCTGTGAAGATTACACGGTATTGTAGAAGGAGGGAAGAAAACACACTTTGACACCACTGCTCAGGTTCCCATGGGAGTTGATCTTTTAAAAAAATATGCACACCTGGAGAAGACACACCTGTGCCTCAAGAAAAGGAAACTCATGTTCCTTCCTCCTCTGCTTCTCTCCTTCAGCTTCCCCTTTAATCTCTGTCTTTTCCCTCTCTTGTCTGCCCTCTTCCTAATTGTTTTCTTCTACCTCCTTTTTCTCCCCCTTCCTCCCCCCACAGCATTACTTTCTTGTAATTGCAAAGTACCTGAAAGCAGGCTCAGGGGCCCTAGGGTTTGATCCCGAGGTCTGATGCTCGGGGCCCACCCCTGGGACATGCTAAGATTGCAATTGAGACTGGGTTTGGTGGCTCGTGCCTGTAACCCAGCACTTGAGAGGCTGTAAACAGGGGGATCACTGCAAGTCCAATCTAGTAGTGAGACCCTGAGCACCCTATAGACACTTCCCTAGATATAAAACGCCCTCAATCATCATAATAATAATAATAATTAATAATAATAGAAAATTAATTACATTGGTCCTTTTTTACATCTCTAATGATCACATTCCACATTGGGAATTTGTACTTGTACATTATATATCTTAATATATATATATATATATATATATATATATATATATATATATATATATATGTTGTAACTTTTGTGTTTGACAGGGACAGTCAAATCTTTCAGGATTTACCTTGAAACTGCATAGAGTTTTGAAGAACTTTTGTCAGTGCCAGCCATCTGCTTTTCAATGTGAAGGTCTTTCCTTCCTTCATTAGGTTCAATCATACTTCATTCATTCTTCATGCTATCAGGAGAGGTATTGTTTCCCTATTTTTTTTTCTCATAGACTTTGTTGCTTCTATAAAGGAATGCTATTGAATTAGAATGTTTAGTTTATGTTCTGGTGTTCCACCGTGTAATTTTTTGTTTATTAAACTAAAGAGTCACATTCTGGAGCTTTGGGGGAAGGGGGTCGTCTATGTAGAGTATCCTGGCCATTCACAGATAATAATTTAATATCTTCCTTTCAATTTTTTTGTCTTTTTCAGAAAGTGTCTTGCTATGGAATTCAAGCTGGCCTTGAGCTCACTTCTCTAGCTCAGGCTGGTCTTGAACTCACACAAATCCTCCTGCCTCAGCCTCTCAAGTGCTGGGATTGCAGGTGTGCACCATCATGCCTGGCTTCCTTTCATATCTTAGTTACTTTTTACTCGTTGCTGGGACAAATACCTGACTCTCAAAATGAAGGAAGGAAAGGCTTATGTAGCTCACAGTTCGTAGAGGTTTCAGTCCATATCTGGCTGGCCCAAGGCTGAGTGGAGTAGCGCAGAGAGCATCCAGTTCATGGCAGCAGAACAGCAGCAAAATGGTGGCAAAGGGATACAATCAATCAGAGCAGCAGAGCAGCAGCAACAGCTCGAGTCTATTACATTCAAGCTCTCCACCTTAGCCCCTGCCTTAGGCTACACCCATAATCCCAGGGATCATGGATCGAATCTCAAACTCTAGAAGTCCCCGCCCAATGAATACATGAGGCTTTGGGGGGACAACTAGACATAAACCATAACAATATCCTTATTCCTTTATTTATTTATGGTGTTTCAGAGTGCTAACTAATGTTTTTTTACAGTGATACTAAGTGTAAGTGGTAATAATTGCCATGTTTGTCTTATTCCTGATTACAGAGTGAAAATTTTCTAGTTTTTTTTTCCATTTAGTATGATGTTGATTATTGGTTTTTCATAGATGGCTTTCATCAAATTGAGTTAATGACCATCTCTTCTATTTTTTCATCATGAACACGTGTTGGACTTTGTCAAATTACTTTTCTGCATCTACTGAAATGATCATATCATTTTCTCTGTGGTCCCATTAATATGGTGCATTGTATTCCTTGACTTGCACATTTGGCATTCCTCATTCCTGGGATAGATTCTGATTCGCTAGAATGTATAACCTTTTAAATAATTTTATACATTCTGTTTCCAACTATCTTATTGAGAATCATTGCATATATGACCTATTGTTCTTTTATTTGGTTGGATTCTTCTCTGATTTTGATAGCAGAGTAATGTTTGCTTCTAAAAATGACTTTGGGAGTATTCCTTCCCTTTCAATTTCATTAAAGTTTGAGTAAATGGTATCAGTACTTCTACAGTAGAATTTAGCGCTGAGCCTATCAGGACCTGGGATATCTATTGTGAGAAGTTTGTTTCTTAAATTATTTCTCCAATTACATTAATGAGCCGGGCGTGGTGGCGCACGTCTGTAATCCCAGCACTCGGGAGGCTGAGGCAGGAGGATTGGTGCGAGTTCGAGACCAGCCTGGGCTACAAAAGTGAGCTCAAGGCCAGCTTCAACTGCATAGCGAGACCCTGTCTCAAAAAGACAAAAAAGGAAAAAACAAAAAAAAAAAAACATTAAAAGGTACTGGAATGTTTAGAAATTTTATATATTCTTGATTCAACTTTGGCAACTTATTTGTATCTAGGTATCTATTTATTCTAAATTTTTCAAATTATATAAGTGCAGATTTTCAAAGTAGATACTGATAGCCTTCTGTATTACTACAGAATATTTTGTCATTTCTTCCTTTTCAATATTAACTATAGGGACTTGGGTCTTTTCAGTTTAAATTTATCTATTTTGCTTAATCTTTCAAAGAACAAAATGTTTGATTCCGCATATTGGTTTAGTCTCAATTATACTAATTTCTGTACTGCTCTTTATAATTTTCTTTCTCATAAAAGCTTTTAGTTTCACATCTCTTCTCAGCAGCTTGAGGTTCAATGTTAGGTTATTTTTATGAGCTCTCCACATTTGTCTATTGTGGAAATTCACCACTACAAACTTCCCTTGCTTATGTCCCATAAGTTTCATTATGCCTTATTCTCACTATCATTCAGTTGTAGAAATCATTCCTTCTTTATCTTCATCTATGATCTCTTAGTTGTTCAAGAAAGAAGTGTTCAATTTCCATGTGATCATATGGTCTCCGAGGCTTCTTTTACCTCTTGTATTCAATTTAATTGCAGATGATCTGATAATAGGCATAGGATGATTTAAATTCCTTTGCATTTACTTAAGCATGCTCTAGGATCTAACATTTGGTCTATTTTGAAAAAAAAAACTGCTGTGTGCTTCTGAGAAGAATGTTATTATCATTATTGGCAACATTATTGGAGCACTCTTAAGATGCTAAATCCATTTGCTCAAAGGATTGGTTCAGCTCTGATATTCTTTGTTATTATTTTATCTAGTTGATCTGTTTATTTCTGACAGTTGTGTATATTGAGGTTCCCTCATTACAACTGTATGAAGGTCTATCTGGTTTTTCATAATCATTGTTGTTTATTTTATATAGTTTAATATCTCAGTATTTGGTGTATATATATTTTTACAATCTCTTCTTTGGTTGTTCCCTTAACTAGCATGTAGTGACCTACCTTGTTTTTTCTGAGTTCATGGTTTGCAATCCACGTTGTCTACAAGGAGAATAGCTAGTCTTAATTTTTTCTGAGCTTGCATTGCATGCAGTGTTGATTTCCATTCATTGACTTTAAGTATATGAATTTCTTTTGGGGCTTCATGTGTTTTTTCTATACAATGTATTTCTTACTTATTGATCCACTTTGCCAATCTGTTTTTGTTGTTGTTGTTTGGATTAGCAAATTGTGATGTTCACATTGACTGTTATAACTGATAGATAACAACATCCTCTTCATTTTATTATCTTTTCAGTGATTCCCACTCTTTCTCTTTGTATTTCATTGTTTTCTTTCCCTAATGGATGCATTCTATTGGGATTACTGGAATTGGTGTCTTTGTTGTCTCTTTCTAGAATATCCTTCAGATTCCTTAGCATGCTGGATTTGTAGTCATGAATTTCTTAAGATATTATTTATCAAGGAAACATCTTTTTTTCTCCATCAAGTTTTCAAGATAATCGTGTAGGCCACATCAATATTAGGATGTGAAATACTTCACCCTGAGCTCTCCTTGATTTAATGGTTTGTGTTGAGATTCCCATGATTCCCATGGATCTTCCTTTATAGGTGATTTTTTTTTCTCTCCAACAGCTATTAACGTTTGGGTATGTATTGAAATTTCTGGAATCTTGACTATGACATGTCCTAGAGTCCGCTTTTACTGATCAAGCCTCTTCGGGTTCTGTGTGAATGTCATATCTACATGTCATACACTTCTTTGTGTTTAGGAGGCTTTCTGCTATCATTTTTGTGAAGAAGTCTTTCACATCTTCTGTGTTGTCTTCTGATTTTTTTATTAATTCTAGTTAATATTACATTATTCTTCTTTATATAATTTAGTAACTTTTGGCTTGATTTTTTTTTTCATGGTTCCTTGCTCTTTTTAAAATGTCCTTCATTTGGTGGTCACCAACCACGACCCTGTCTTCTAGCTCTGATATCTTTTCTTCACATTAGTTGATTCTTCTTTGAAACTTTCAATGGAAGTTTTAATCTTCTGGCTATCTGTTTTATGACATCCATTTCCCTTGTATGTTGGGCATTCATGCACTGTTATAATTTTATCTGTACACACTCTAGATTCACTATCCATTTTCATTGATCATGGTTATCATCTCTTTAGTTACCTGTGTGATTATTTCTTTTTTTTTTTTTTTTTTTTTTTGCTATTTTGTAGGTACTTGCTCATCTGCTTTGCTACTTCCACTGCTACTAACTTATGATTTTCAGATGAGAGGCTTTGATTTCTTCCATTTGGTGCTCTCTGGCATTTCTTTGGGCAAAGTGGATATATTGGACTGCATCTTGCTCTGTTTTCTTATTTTATATATTTCTAGGGCTTGTTTACAGCATTGAGATTTGTAAGTTTCATTTGGTATGTCATTTTATAACTAGTATCAAAGCCTCCTTATGTAATGACTAATTTTCAATGTTCTAGGAGTAGTTAGTTTACAGTCCTTGAGTCTGTCCAGGATTCTATCTTTTCTGTTTATTATCAATGAAAGATTATGGCCTGTTTGGACTACCATGCAGTCATGTGTATTGAACTGCAGTATTTTTGATGGCCCCCAGACATTGTAGGCATAAAGGAAGGTCAACTCATCACAAAAGTAATGTTAACTTGGCTAAATTAGTATGAACAACAATGACTTTTAAGCACAAGCTGGAAAATTAAAAACTTCAATAACCAATAGTCTGTTACCTTTACCCCTAGATACAAGATTTATAGTTATATAAGATATGAGGTAAATCAGATAATTATATAAAATAAATATTCCCCTTGATAGAGTAATTATTCCTATCATCATAAGGCAGTATTCAGCCATAGTAAGATATAGATGACTACCTATAGATTCTTAAATATAGGTGGCACAGGAATGTTAATATGAAGAAAAAGAGCAAAAGACAGATTATGAAAAGTAAAACTGGGGGCCAGGGAGATAGCTCCGTGCACAAGTGCCTGCCTGGCAAGTGCAGGGTCGTGAGTTTGAACCCTGGTCCCACCAAAAAAAAAAAAAAAAAGAAAAGTAAAACCATGATACATGTGAAGAATCTGATAAAATGGATATAGGAGGTCCTGCTAAGAATTAAAATCAAATAAGTAGTATTAGATAACAGTAACAGAAACAGCCACCTAGGAAAAACATAAATAATAGCGAGTAGAAATCAAAATAGAAGAAAATTAGAAAAAGTGCTAAGAAAGCATGTGGACAGAAAGTGAGAAAAGGGAAGCATAGTAAAAGGAGAGCCTCAACGAGAATATTTATTTATTTATTTATTTATTTATTTATTTATTTATTTATTTATTTTTTTTTTTTTTTTTGGGGGGGGGGACCAGGGTTCGAACTCACGACCTTGCACTTGCCCAGCAGGCACTTGTGCCTCAGAGCTATCTCCCCAGCCCCTCAATGAGAATATTTAAAGGGCTGGCAAGAAAATGAATGGTAAAGCTCCAAGCTCCTATAAAAAATGTAAGAAAGAAAAATCATACCACTGAAGGAGAAGAAATAAGAAAAAATTAAAGGAAAACCTCCTCATGCATGTCCAGAGGAACCTTTTTCTCGTCCGTCAACAGTCTTAGTCATTGTCTTAGTTACTCTTCTCTCGTTGCTGGAACAAATACCTGACACCCAAATTGAAGTAAAGAGTTCTTGAGCTCACAGTTACTGGAGGTTTCAGTCCATACCTGGCTGGATCCAAGGCAGAGAGGCACAATGCAGAGGCTAGCAATTCATGGTGGTGGAATAGCAACAATATAGTGACAGAGGCAATGGAACAACCAGGGAAGCAGAGAGCAACAGCGTAAGTCTGTCTCTCTGTCTCTCTTTATATTACATTCAGGCTCTCTGCCTTAGGATATCCACCCTAGACCACACCCATAGTCCCAGCAGTACTCAGAGCATAATCTCATAGGTACTAAAACACATAATCCCAGTGGATCATGAGTCGAGTCTCAAACTATAGAAGTCCTTGCCCCATGATTGTATGAGGCTTTGGGAAGACAATTAGACATAAATCATAACAGTCATACAAGTCGCATTCCTCTCCGTCCTCTTTGTAGTCTGTCCATCTGTCTGGAGGTTGCTCACTTAAAGGGTGCCTATCTCTGCAGTCAGCTTTTTGTGCCAGCTGTTCTTGCTGGACAACTGAAGCAGGGATGGTGTGGAACCTTGTTTCTGAGGCTCCAGTCATGGACTCAATATAGTTGTGGATCATTGTTGGCAACCCAATGTATTTTCCAGTGTCTGTGAGATGGGCTCACAAAATGTGGAGACTCCTGAGGGCTATCAGTCATAACTCTAAGTCCTATAGATGCCCAGAGGAGAAAAATATCTTCCCAAGACTTACATGGGCAAATGTCCACAAGCTCAGGGAGGGCACAGAGCAGTGGTTGGTACCTCATGGATGTCTGGAGCTCCCGGCATAATAGGCAGTCCATAATCCTGACTGCCAAACCTAGCAGAGTCCTGGCCTGGTGTGTCGGGAAAGGACTGTGTCTGGTGCTCTAGCTGAATGCAGTGTGGTGATGCTGCTGTGCCATCAGTGACTGGAGTATCCCTATATAAACTGAAATCAGTCAAGGACTGGTGTGAGATATCAGACAGGAACTGCAGGGTCTAGGATTGGAGGCGAGCAGTGAGAACTCATTCTGAGCTTAGATGAGCTTGAAGTGTTGAGTATGGACTTAAACTTGGCCATGGTTAGTTCTGTGCGTCAAATGAATGTCCCAGTATAATCAGGATAGGCTGCAGGCTTCCAGTGATGACTCATGTGTATGTGGGGTCTAATGTAGAAGACTATCAATATGGGAAGAAGTCGCTTGTTGTCTTCTCAGAGTCTGAGAAGGAGCAGGTATGTGCAGAGAGGAAGATGCACCTGATCACTTGTCCCTGGCACGTGCTAATGAAAAATGGGACCAACCAGCAATGGCTCTGTTTTGGGGAGGGGTGATGAGGTAAGGGGCCTGTAGAAGCCAAATCTGTCCTGCATAGCTTGCTTTTGCTATGCTGCTTGGATCCCATCAGCTATGTGGGAGCGTCTCAAAATGGAAGCTTTGGTGCTGGACAAGCGCCAAAATGTCTCAGATGGTCCTGCTGAATGGCTTTGCCTATTTTAAACTCCTATGTGAGGGCTGGCCAGATAGCTCTATGAGCTAAACAGTCTGTTTAGGTAGAACGCAGCAAGGGCTGAGGAGATAGGTCAGTGGAATAAGTGCTTGCCTGGCAAACACAAAGTCCTGAGTTTGATCCCTGAAACCACCAATAAAATAAATAAATAAATAAATAAATAAATAAATAAGGTAGAGTGCATCAGTCTGGGTTCAACGTCTGGCATGCCATGCCTGCCCCACTCTAGGGCGCGCTGAGACCGCGAATGAGACTGGGCTTGGTGGTACAGCCCTCAAGCTCAGCGCTTGGGAGGCTGAACATGGGCAGATCACTATGCATCTGATATCCATAGTGAGACACTATAAACCTTGTACCGAATACATAAAAAAGTAAACTCATATGTAATGCGTTGTTTGATCTACAAATGTTGCCTTTCAAATGAGTTTTTTACATTAAGATGTGTGCCCCTCCCCTGTCTCTGGTGACCTGTGTCTTTTGGTTATCTTCTGTCCAAGTCTTTCCCACACTCCTCCTCTTCTAGTCAGCCATGTTTTGTCTTTCTTGAACATCTTAAAGTGACCACATTGCTGCTGTTCAGGAAGACTGGGTCACCGTTCTGTTCCGAGACTGACTTATGTTCTACAGAACTACATCTGAATGAACTTCTGTTTTACCTAGGGTGGCCTAAGATTTAAATTTTGCAAAAAGAACTGTTGCCATCATAACCACAAAAGAAAAGTGGAAATTTTGCTTCAGATTTTTTACTCAAGGAAAATTCAGAGATGAACGAAATGATTTACATGAAAAATCAGACATCATTTGTAATAAAAAGCCAGATAACTTCAACACTCGATGATAGAAGCTTAATAAATTATGGTAACCTATATGATGAGCAGTCCATATTCATTAAAAATACATGTCCAAAGAGAGTAGAGGAGATGAAATATAGCTGTGATATATTATTCATTCAGATATCAGCTTACATAAAGTATAAAAGATAAAGTTCTATTTTTATAAAAACTATATAAAACATGAATATGTACATATTTGAAGAAAAAATGAGGAGATTGGAAGATGATATAATAAAACATGAAGAGCTGTTACCACTGTCTGACCATATAGCTGGTGAATTTTAAAATGTATTTCCAGTTTTAAATTAAAACATAATACTTTTTCACTGTAAGAAATGAATTCAAGTATTACAAATGCTTGTCCTTCAGAAAGAATTTGTCTTGCAACCATTTCATTGTTGTTGCTGTACTTATTGATCACTTACTGTCTCACCTCAGTCATTGTTACCAAAAAGAAAGCTCCGTTACCTTGAGTTTCTTCCCACTCTCTTACCCATGTTATTATTTATTTAATGTATTTATTTTTGCAGTACTGGGGATTGAACTCAAGACCTTGCGCTTGACAAGAAGGTGCTTACTCTACTGATGTATCTCCCCAATCCCTTTTACCCATTTTAATTTGTCTTGCAAAAACCATTTACCTTAGAGTTCAGAGCATCAAAACCAAAGTAAACTTTAGAATGAGGCAGGACTGAGACTGGATCCACTTCCCCAGTTCTTAGCTGTCCAATGGTGGGAAACTGTGAGCCCAAACTTCCACACTGGGTAACAACTGAAAGAGATAATACTTGTTGAACAAGAAGAAGTACAGGCACTAAAATATAGTACACATTCACACAGGCCATTAATTTTCATTACCATTTTATGTCACACCCATCCAAATGTATAGTCCCTTCCAAGTCCCATTCACACTCTAGCATTTCTCTCTAGCTCTCCACACCTCACTCTGGCCAGTGATGATGCTCTACTAGCCACTTTTCCAGTGCTGCCACAAAGTACTGAACACTGACAACACTGACCACTTAAAGGAGTAGGTTTAATCTGGCTCATGATTAGGGGGGTTCAGTTCATGGCTACTTGTCTCCAAGACAGATACAGCACGGCAGAAAAGCACAGTGGGCAGAGGCTGCCCTCACCTTGTGACATTCAGGAAATAGAGCAAGAAGAGAGGAGCTGGGAAGAGAGTAGCACCCTCCAAGCCATGCTTGCTGCAGCATTACACCTCTGCCAACCTAGCTCTGCCACCCAATGACACATTTGGCCAGCAAGTCATCAATTACTAGATCTACTAATGCTTAGATTGCCCCATGATCCAGTTAATTTGCAAAACCCTTATCTCTGTACTCAGGAGACTTTTGGAGAATATTTTGTATATAAAGTATCATGAAAGGGGCTGGGGATATAGCTCAGTAGAACAAGTGGTTGCCTAGCAAACACAGGGCCCTGAGTTCAATCTCTGGTACTGAAAAAAAAAAAAAAAAAAAAAAAAATATATATATATATATATATATATATATATATATAATAAAAAACATGCAGTTTCTAGGCAGTGCGTGTATGTGGTGTCGACAGTGTTGAGTTTAATGAGTAGACAACAGTTCCATTGATCTCTGAAGGATGCCTCTCAGGACTCCCAGTGAATTCCAGAAACCTTGAATAGTGATAAGCTGCATATGTACTATGTTTCTTCTACACATACTCACCCAAGATAAAGCTAAATTTATGAATTATTCACAGTAAGAAAGGAACAACAAGAAACAAAGCAGTTAGAAAATATACTGTAATAAAAGTTGCTTCAATGTGCTCTGCCTCTCTCCCACAGGAATTTTCCATTACTGTTCTCAGCCTCTGCTTAAGTGTATTCACAGGAAGCAACACTGTGAATTGGGGGAATAGCTGTTGTATACATGTCCACAACCAAAACAGTGCGCAACCCACCTGTGGAACCTACATTTCTCACTTACCATAGGGTTTCCTCCAGTAACATCAGTGGGAGAGCTGGATGTTTCAGAGATGAATTTTGAATGTTAAAGTGAAGTCATGATTTCTCACAGAAAGGAGTAAAAGCTGAAGCCCACAATGAAATTCCCTCTCTAAAACACACTGAGAATTTATCAGGGACTGTGGGTGGCACCTGGTGACTCCATTTGAGTTGTCAAGATAGCCTATCACCATCTCAAGAGACTCAAAGGCTTAAAAAGGCCCAGAATAATCCTGATTCTTGTCAGGCTGGGGAAAAGCTCCAAGGATATCAGTTGGTGAGTGCAAGTGATTAGAAGAAGAAAAGGCAATGGCTGCCACGCAGGCCCACCTTCCCCTTACAGGTCTATCAGTCAACTTAGTTACTTGAGATCTAGATTTCTATGGAATCCAAGCAGCAAAAGACAGGGAAGGGGAGGTGCCCTGAGCAATATTTTTTTTAGAATATTTCCAGCTGTATGTTCAGTCTAAAACTACTCACATCATTAAGATATATTAATTTGCCAGGCTGAAAGTTAGCAAATGCCTGGAAGGTCTTTATTTTACTCTGAGAAGCCACTAGTTCTATTATGCTGAGGCCCCTATTTGTCTTCAAAACATTCCATATATATATAATTTCATCCTTTAAAGCCAGTATCTTGTAACATATTTCTAATTTAACATTCTTAGAGCTCCCTTCAAGATCTATTTTGCCACTAAGGAGAAATAAATCACCCCTTTTATCTCTTCCTAAGGGTGTCTTGAATGTAACCGACATAAGTATGGAAGTTAGAATCATGTACTGAGCTGTAGGCTGAGATCTGTTTTCATAAAATTGTTTAAGATATACATGCACATTAAATAAGGCATAGGAAAAAAATCTCTTTTTATTATAACATTTCCATGAATAAAAAAACTATTTGGCTTCAGTTAATTTTGTTTTAAAACACATAAATGAAAAGGCAGGCAAATTTTTCTCAACCTTAGTTATAAATAAAAGCGTTTTAGTGCCGCTGAGGAATTAGTGCTTTCTGCACATTTTTTGAATAACAAGAGAGGGTGTTTTTTTTTGTTTTTTTTTTTTTTTTTTTTTTGTTCAATTCTATTGACCTGCCAAATTTTACTGAATTTAAAAACATCCATTATTCCTTCTTACCTATAGCTGTTGCCACCCCTGAGATGTTAAGCTATCTTGTGATTATTTCTTCCTTTGCTTTATTTGCATGTCACAAAGCGCTAATTTATACAACTTTCAGGTAATTATTCTTATGAGTTCACTGGAGGTCATTGTCAGTGTTACCAAAAAGCCTGCCAGTGGTCAGGGAATCTGGCCAATTATTCCGTGAGTCTTCACATGGGATTGCTGCAGAGCTGTGGGTCTCCTGTTTGAAACGCTTTAGAAAGTTGAGGGCAGTGGGCATCTTTGCACACTGATTTTTATTCCTCATTATGAGAGCAGTACACATATTGCAAGTATAGAGAAGTGAAAAAGGCATAACAAATTAATCTGATCATCCCCTTAAATATCATTAGAGTTTTAATGTGCATCTTTTTGATATAAATGTAAATAAAATACACAAAATTGAATTTTTAGACTCTTACATTTTTCACTTATATTAGAAAGGAAATACTTTCTATGGCTACCAAAGAGTGCTTGCAAAACTTATTAATCGTCTATATACTCTCAGAGTACCTATTTTAATTGATATTAGGATATTGTCCTATTATAGATTTTCCTGAAAAGAGAACCCACGCTTAAGTTCGAGAGGCATGGTTATGGGCAACATCATTTGATCTGCTTGCGCTTCTACTTAGCAATGTCTGCTAAGTAGACATAATTGGGACCCTTTATAAAAGTGGATGAGCTTTAAAAGTTAAGGTACCTTTTCTGAAACAGTGAAAGGTTAGATTCAAGCTAAAGAGAAATACCTTTATGTGAATACCCTGATGGTTAAGCAGTGCAGCAGTCCTCACTGAAGAAAGAAGTTGCCAATAAGTGGCCAATGCATGCACGCTCAATCACAAACTTGAACTCCAAGACTTCAAAGCCAAGATTAGCAAATTAGACTCCAAGCCCCACATCCAACTCACTATTCGTTCATATCACCTGCAAGTCAGGAGTGGATTTATAGGGTGGGTCAGATCGGTCATCGGACTGAAGCGTCTGCTTAGGCAGACATAGGGACTGGGGTTCCTGCCCCTACGTGTCATGCAGGCCCCGCCCCTGGGGCACACTGAGCAGGTGACTGATCAGGCATGGTGGCACGCACTTGTAATCCCAGTGCTTGGGAGGTTGATAACAGGAGGATCACTATAAGCTCGGTCTGTGTAGTGAGACCTTGTAGACTCTGTATTGAAATGTCTATTTAAAAAAGAAAAAAAGATGGTTGAGACAATAGTTAAAAAATAGTTTTCTGACACATAAAGTTATGCAAAAGTCATATTCCAATGTCCATAATGTAATTTGCTTGACACACAGTCAGGTTTCATTTTGTTCATGTTGTCACACGCTGCTCTTGTGCTTATAGCAGCAGTGTGTCAAAGTGAGAGAAAAGTGGCCTAACACATGAAGGCTAAAATATCGAATCTCTAGTCCTGCACAGAAAATGTTCGCTGACCCCTACTTTAGACGATTAGGCTCAGTTAAGTCAGCAGTAAAAAGCGTATGTTCCATTTCTTTCATTCCTCAATTCAAATCCTCTTCATGCTTTCAGCAAGATTATTTGTACCCCTCAGGTAGAGAGAACGATTGTCAGGACTGGTTTTCTACAAGAGCTCCGTGTGAACTTTAGCAAGGCTACCATCATGTTTTTGTCCAAGTCTCTAAAAACATAGTGTCTGCAGCATGAGACACTAACTAGTAGGTTGTTTAAACTTCTTCTTATCTGGAAACGGAGTAAGACCTTTGCCCAATTTATTTAGTTATGGAGAGGAGGATGAAAGATTGGCTCCTAAGTGTTAGTCAATGGCCTGACATGGTTTTCACTGGCAGGCAGCCAGAACTGATGCTTATTAGGTGTTTGTCTGACGAACTGTACCTCTGCGACACTAAGCAGAGGCCAGAGGAGGTGGCAGCCCATCATTCTTACTCAGGTTTGATTTACAAATCAGAAGAATTTGCAAAGCCCAGAGAAGCGAGACCCACCCCTAAGATAGTCTAACCAGGAAATAATGACCCCAGCTGAGGAGTAAACATTTGGAAGGTGGGATGACTCGGAATGTTGTTGAGGCTCATCGCAGTGTTTTCTTGAAAACAGTATCGAGCTCCAGCAATTGATGACTGGACTGCCTGCTTTAGAAGCTAGAAGTCTGGAAAATAATTATTAGCTAATGTCTAGGGGTTGCCAAGACCTAGCTCATTCAAAGAGGCCATGTAGTAAATGAGTGAAAACTTCTGATGCTGCTTGCATACATATTTTTAACAAGTTGTGAGGAGGCAAACAAGGTCAACATACTTCCAGAATTCAGTTCCACAGGTAGGATTCTAAAGTGAGTCCAAATACTTGGTAGTGAATTTCTCTTATAATAGGGTTTCATTATTTGAGAAAGTTAGATGGACCACGTCCTCAATGTCAACCTCACGGCCAGGGTAACACTGTCAGTGCTCTGAGCAACTACAGAAGACTCTGAGAACTGATTTCAGCTCTGGCTCTGAAAACGCTATTTCAGTAAAGTCATACTTGATATTGGGCAGTATTTGCAAAAAGAGAAAAGGTGATCAGTATAAAATATGGCATAGTTATGTTACTGCATTCAATTTAATCAATGTTTTACTTGAGTACTTAATAATCAGTATACAGAGAATAGAGAATATTTAAATGCAGAGATTGACTGTGATAAATCTAACCTTCAAATCCTTCCTTTCGAAGAACACATTATAAAAGTATGGGTCCACTGCAATGTTTTTCTCAGACTGTTATCTTCACAGTTGTGACTCTATTCAATGTTCCATGGAGCGTATCGCTTTTCTACTTAACTGTGTCATAATTTCTAGGTAAGATATTTATAATTATCCAGAAAAAGCCCTAAAAGTAGATGAGCACCCTGGTACAATGTTTAAGTACTGAGAATAGTACCAAATTAGAACACTAAAACACTTTCCTCAAGCCATAGACAAAGTCAAACTTGCATAAATGTCTTTTCTTTTTTAATCTCACAAATTCTTGTTTTTGTCCATAATCTTATGGTCTGCGTCAAAACCAAAATTAAAGGGAAAAAAAGGGAAAGGATACAATGTGATGTAAAGAAAATCATGAAATATCCTGAGAAGGAAAAGCCAATGAATTGAAAACAAAACAAAACAACAATACAAAAAAAATATCACTTTCCCCAAATATACCTGGTGCTGCTCAGAGTACCTGCATTGCGTAAATGTGTAGCTAAGTCCCTCAATTTTTTCAAAAGTCCACCCTTTTGACATACAGTGCATTCAATCCCAAGCATGCACATATAAAAGTAAACAATTTGAAGTTTATATTTCACTCTTTCACTTTTTATGTAGGCAGCATAGATGTGGAGAGAGGATCAGTGTGAGCATGACTTGTTCAGAAAGCCAACCTTCTCTGAGGACCTCATGCCCTGCCAGCCAATGGGCTCTCAGGACAGCTGTGATGGGTCCCACAGGCAACACAGCCTGGCTCAGAAATCATGGCCTTCGAAGCTAGAAAGTAAGCATTTGTTCCTCATGCTTGACCCAGTCTAACATGCTACCCTGTTGCCTGGAAGAATTCTTTTCTTTTTTTGTCCTAGAGATCTTCTTTCCTGCAAATTCCATGCCTCCAGCTGTGCTCATCCATGATACAAAGACCCACGCGTTCCTTACCCCCTTCCTGGAACCACCTGAAGATGTAATCTGAGCCTTGCTTGGTCTGTCCACGCAGCACCATCAGAACATTGAAGTGTAGATTTATGGCACGCTTTATGTATATTTTCTTAGTCCCAAGGCTCCCCTTTTCACAGATACATACACAACATGTCATGTAGAAAATATAAATTGTTGATCGTACAGGCACTTTCTTCCTTTTTAAACCTTTCCAAAGGTCTTTTTGTTAAATACACCCAGATGCCGTTTGACAGATGAGAGGCTAATTGCTCTGTGAATTACCTCTATCGATTCCTGTTTCATGTTGAGCCAAACAAACAAAAGATATTAATGCTTTGAAAAAAATGAATGATGACCTTTCTCTGCAAACACAGCTTGTGGTCTCTGATTATTGGTGATTCCAGAGAGCAGCGGTCAATCGCAATAGCTGTAACGCTATGATCACTATAATAAGCTTGCCTGACCTTCTCTGCCATGTTAAGTGGTTTAAATTTATTTGCCCAACAACAGAAGAGCTTTCATTTAAAGTCACAGAACATTCAATTCAATTTAAAGATGTAGTGTCTTCGCTCCTCTTCTTCCTTTCGTGTTCCTTGCCTACTTCCTGCACGCCAAGTTTACTAGCAGTTTCACCATTGTAAAAAATAAGCCCCACCACTGCAAAACACATTCCATTCCTTCTGTCTTTACGATTCTGGATGCCATTTTTTTTTTTTTTTTTTTGTACTTGTTCCTTTTTCTGTAAGACATGGGAAACATTTTGTTTCTTTCTCTTTATAAGCTCTGTCCACAGTTCATGTTTTATTTTCTAGAGAATTTGAGAAGCATATAAAGTCAAGAATTTAGGGAGCATTTTGCTGAGGACTCTAGTCTGTGACACAGAAATCCACATACATTTTTTTCCTTAATTAATGAGATCTTGCACTTCTCATTTTTTTTCTTTGAACTTCTAAATATGTAAAGACTGGTCCCAATTGCCTGCCTCAGATCATCCTTCCTATCAGTCTACACATGCCAAGCCACTTTATTTGTGATTAGTAATATGCAAATTAAATGGCAGCCTTCGAACTTGGCAGCTAAGATAATACGGTTCTGGAGGCCTTAAAGGACTTCCTGACCCTTTACTCAAAAATGTACAAGACAGAAATCCTGAACCTTGCATGATAAGGAAGTAGATGCAACCCCCCTGGTGGATTAAACGAAAATCTCTTAAAAATGGGACCACTGACACTTCCGCCAATTTCCTGGTGAAAAACAGGCCAAAAATACCATGGAAGTAGTTTCCCTAAGAATATTTTGGGCCTTATGCAGGAAGTGAAGAGAAAACACCGCAAATAATCAAAAGGCTTCCTGCCTCAGTCTGGCATTCTTATGCTATTAGATCTGAGTTTAGATAATGAGCCCAGCAATTTCTGACTGACTTTCTTTATGTATTTTGTCGGATTTCCCCTAAAGACAGTGACGAACAGTGTTGTAAAGACCTTCTCTGATCAGGATTGGCCTGGCTATGTTAGGTCCTACGTGATGTTAGAGAAATGGAACACACGATTCCTGCTTCTTCACGTTCTTTTCTTTGTGTTCTTTCTCCACGTTAGAATATGGGAAAATGCTATCTCTTTCTTCTTGCTAGAGCAGGTCTTCCTGCAAATTTAAATGTATCTATCTTCTTTCTTTCTTTCTTTCTTTCTTTCTTTCTTTCTTTCTTTCTTTCTTTCTTCCTTCCTTCCTTCCTTCCTTCCTTCCTTCCTTCCTTTCTGTCCTTGAGGTAGGGTATTTCTTCACTCTTTAAAATTTCTTATAGCCGGGCGTGGTGGCACACGCCTCTAATCCCAGCACTCAGGAGGCTGAGGCAGGAGGATCGGTGCAAGTTCGAGACCAGCCTGAGCTACAAAAGTGAGCTCAAGGCCAGCCTGAACTGCATAGTGAGACCTTGCCTCAAAAAGACAAAAATAAATAAATAAATAAATAAAATAAAAAATAAATAAATAAAAATAAATAAATAAATAAAATAAAATAAAATAAAATTTCTTATAGCATGGTTCCTCTTCTTCCAGAATTCCTTTCACAGTATATTAAGGGTCCACCATGGTGCTCAATGTACAGATTTATCTCACCCCTTTCCACAGCCATTTTATTTACTGTTCTACTTATTTCTTTCCCCTGGATGTTGGCATCATGGATCTCAGCCCCAGAAACTGTGGTTCAAGCAACATCCAGTCGAGGTCTTGGAATTAATAAATGATTGAGCAAATGAGGGAAGTACTGCTATCCAGTAAGCCATTCCAAAGCGCAGTAGCTTAAGGCGGACTTGGTTTATCACTGCTCATACATCTGCAGGTCAACTGAGTCTTACTGAGCCTAAGTAGGATTGGCTGGAATGGCTCAGTCATGAGAAATGGTGCTGGCCATTCATGATCTCCAGACAGAGCAGAATTACTAGAGGGAATGCAGAGCCTCATGATACCTCTTCAGGCATATCACCTTGCCCATCGTACTCTACCACCACAGAGAATATTGGAAAACTTCCCAAAACAACTTCATGAGCACCTGTCCTTTAGTCACATGACAAAAGCACTTATCAAAGTGCATGGCGAACCAGAGAGATGAAAAATTTCTCACAGGAATAAAACTAAACCTATCAAAATGAAACTGATAATTACTCATCTGTGAAGTCAAGAAGAACGGAGTTAGTTTATAACCATTACAGCTGTTTGAGAAGACACCTCTATTAGCTCCTTTAGTTTTGCATCTCCAGCACATTGTGGTCCATGAATATTTGCCATGTTGGTTTCAATCATGAGTCCTAAAAAGAAACAGCACAGTTGGAAGAATCTTGATGGACTGATTTTTTTCTTTTCTTTTTTTTTTTTTTTTAAATATGGTTAGTGCATGGGAACTTTCTGAGCACAAAGTAAAAAGCTAAATGGCAAATGTTTAGCTTCAATTAATAAAGCTGCTTTTATTTTTATTTATTCATTTCACCATGAAAGCTATCTTAAACATATTCAAACTTCTAGTAGAAACTCATACAATGAACCAATGTTCCTGGATGTCTTCTTTGTCATTTCCCTGTTGAGCAAGTAAGGAAGAATGTCAGGACAGGGCTTGTCTGGGCTTCATCTTTACCAAGCCTGGGCTCCTACAGTGGATGTTAAATCTCCAAAGTCCAGGCGCTGATTCACCAGGAAGAACATAGTTAACTTAGAAGCAGAACAGACCCTGGGAGTCATCAAGGCCTGCGAATTCCTGGCTCTCTTCCCTGGGGGCTCAGCAGGCCTACGCAACTGGTCCAGCCCCACACCGTGTGCCCTGACTGAACTGGTGGTCCTCTTATCACAGAACATTCCACCCACATGGCCAAAACATACAGAAGGAAGCATACAAGAAAAATGCGGATATAATAGGCAGCCCTGTGGGTTGAGTTTTATTAAAAGCAATTTTTGAAAAAAAAAAACAGAATTTTGTTAGTGTGCTTCATAGTTCATAGGACACACACAAAAAAAGGACAACTTATTTATCAAATGAGAATGGTTTCACTACAATTCCTGGCAAATGAGGCACCAACAGGGTGGTTTCCATCCTTCAAATTTTGCTCTATAATCTGATAATTGAAATTTGTTATAAACAAAAACACATTTTCTCATGATCAGCCTATGATTCACAAAAAAATCATATGTTAATTGTATTCAAATAAAACTACTTGCAAACTTTCCTTCACTCTTGAGCTTAGTTTGTACTGCAGGGCAGTCTCATAACTCTGCCCTGTAGCTACATTACATTAAAGTCTTAGAGATAACTTTGATCCACTGATGCTTCAGATTTCTGAAAATCACGACAAGCTACTGTCCTCTTCTGCCCTGTCCAGCCTTTTTCACTCTTTTCCACATGTACAAACTTCCTTTCACAGGCCAAATCCCACACTTACTTCTTCTTGTTTATAGTCTCTCTTCATTTCCCACTAAGAAAGAACTTTTGAGTAATCAGCTGAAAGACTGAGCAGATATTCAATATTGCCTTGACAGAATTTAAGGAACAAATTATGACAGAGATCTAATGACTACCAGTAAAAATTTTCTAATGGGAACTTGGACATGCAAAATGCAAAAAGTTCTCGATACATATAATGTAATTGTCCACCTCTTAGCTATCACCTCCCAAATACTGCATGCTAGTGTATTGAGGGGAATTGAAATGAACCAAAGCTTTCATTTATTTTCTTTGCCCTATCACATTACTGTACAGCATGGTAAGACAGTTAGAGGTAGGGTCCAGGGAGAGGAGTGGACAAAGATGGGAAACAACACCGCCTTGCAGTTCTTCACAGCTGCAGCTTACAGTAATGATGCATTTTTTCCAGTGGACATTAAAAAGATAAATTTGTGAGTTATTTTGCCATAAAAGGAAATCAGCTCTGTAGTCCAGCTTCCCAAAGATCTCAGCAACTAAGTGACCACAACACTCCCTAAGGTACAAAGCACAGAATTTCACGCCCCTCCTACACCCCATCCCTAAGAGAAGAGTATTCCCACTAGCTAAAATAATTAGAAACATGCTTTAGGATAAAATACAAAATGCTGATGGCTTCATGAGAAGCCTGCTTGCTAGAAAAATTAATGCATTCCATGTTTACAGTTTGATAACACAGAAGCTGTAGAATATCACATTTGGCATTTAATTACAAATGCAACTGGAAGTGTAGTGTTTTTTGTTATTGTTGATTGTCTATCTGATTTTAATCGGTTAACTAACAGTGAAATTCCTGAAAAAGCTTCACCCATTGACTCTTGCGAAGTTAGTGGTTATCTCTGAACTGGAACCTTTCTTCTTAAATCCTGTCTAGGTAAATTACCTTTCCAGCACGGGGTATTTCCTTTGAGGAGATGCCTTGGGAAGGGCCTCCAGGGAAATGACTAACTTTTTAATGGTTCGCTCAGATTAAGAGGAAGGAAACGTGAACTCCTCAGGGGGAGGCACTCGCTAGGCCGTCTGCATCCTGTAATTCTTCCCAAGTTTGTGAATCATACTTTTAAGACTCCTTTTCAAGGGCATTTGTCTTCCTTTAGGAGAAGCGCAAAGCAGAAGAGACAAGGTTTAAAATAGTCCCCGATCAAGCTGTGGCCATAAAAACAATTACATGAGTCTCACTACCTGGGAAGGCTACATCTGAGTCCTTCACCTGTATCCCTCCCCTCGCTGTGCGCAAGACTTGATTCAGCTGTTGTTGGACTTTGCTTGGTTTCTGAACTAAAAACACTTCTTGTTGCCCCATCTCTGTGGCTTGGAGCTCCAGCTCTGCGTCACTTTTGCATTCTAACCAGCCAGGATACTGTGTTCATTTCATTCGTGTTTTAAGATCAGAGGAATCAAACTGTCATCCAAAATATCATAGCAATCAAACTGTCATCCAAACTATCATAGCAATCAATATGCTTTAAAGTCATCGTACGTAGAAATCTTACTTTTAAAATGTATTTAATAAAGTATCAAACAGACAATTACACACTATTTTCACACCTTTTCCTCAAAGGCATTGACATTTTTTTAGAACAAATTCTACATGGAATAATTTATCAAAGGTTGAAACATTAAGTATTCAAACTTCTGTCGAATTTTGAAGAACACATTTTCTTTTTCTTTTCTTCTTTGTTTTTCTTTTTTCCTGTATTTTTAGGACAGGGTCTACAGGGTTTCACTATGTAGACTGGACTTCTAGTGATTCTCTTATTTTCAGCTTTCCAAGTGCTAGGTTTACAGGCACATGGCGCCATGCCCAGTTTCAATCACTGTCTCAGTATGCCCCAAGGGCAGTGGTGGGGCCAAGATTCAAAACCTGGCCTCTGTGTCTGCCTAAGCAGGCACTTTAGTCCAACGGCATTTTCAAAAGATTTACTGCTTTATATTGCAATACTTTTGCATAATCAATAGACAATATTTTATTGAAAATCTAAAAAATAGTGATTTCCAATTTTTGAAACAACAGAAAAGCCCTTCTCCTGAATGTAAGAGGGCACTGGACAAATGGGAAAACTCTCTTCCTTCTTCTTGGTTTTATTGAAATGACACTAACAAATAAAGTTCTTTTCTAAAGGCCTAAAAGGAGAAATCAATCTACATTACATTAATGGACTGCTCAGGATTGCTTTGTGCTCTTCACTGTTCCTATGCTTGTAAATAATTGTTAACCTATAAGTTTCTAAGAAATTAGCTTTCGGGAGGTGAGAACTGGGCGGGAACTCTAGCAGGCAGTCTGTCCAATCTTGAGCTCATTTGTAGTAAAATGAGACCAACACTGATATGTGGTAATTATAATCTTTCTGTATCCTAATCTGTGTGTGTGTGTGTGTGTGTGTGTGTGTGTGTGTTGTTGATAATTAATAGTGATGGTAGGTAATAGATGGAGACATTGCTATGTTGCCGTCCAATTTAAAATCACTTCTGAGGAGTCTGGCAGGATGGCTCAGTGGTCTAAACCGCCTGCTTGGGAAAACTTAGGTGGCTTCAGAGACTGCGGTTCAATCCCTGGCACCACATGCTGTGCCAGCCCTGCCCTTAGGGCAGGCTGAGGCGGCCACAATAATAAACAAACAAACAAAAGTTCTGAAACAAGAAAAAAAAATACTAAAAAAAAAAAAAAAAATTACTTCTGAACTACAAACCATCTCACTTGCATGTGCTTTGGAGAGTGAGCTGTGTGACAATGACACTAAAAAATAAAAAATATTAAAAAAAAATAGGGCCGGGCGTGGTGGCTCACGCCTGTAATCCCAGCACTCGGGAGGCTGAGGCAGGAGGATCGTTGTGAGTTCGAGACCAGCCTGGGCTACAAAAGTGAGCTCAAAGCCAGCCTGAACTGCACAGTGAGACCCTGTCTCAAAAATAAAAAATAAAAAAAATAAAGAAAAAAAAAATAGGGAAGAGAGAAAATAAAGCAGCCTAAAAAAGTTGACTTCTGTTTATTTTTGCCCTGATACTTTGAGATACTCTATTCATGGAGATTTTAATGCAGATTTCCTTTCTTAAAATAGTCAATTTTTAAGTTGAAATCTGCTATATAAAGTATAAACCTCATAACGCTATTGTGACTGCTCATCAAAAATAATGGTGGGATGCTTTCATAGGTGTACCAGAGGCTCATATTGGTTCACCTATGTCTGATAGAATATGCAGAAATGTTGCTTTTGCTTGTCATTCTAAGTAGAAATGTGAAGGCAGGGATGTAATACTGTATAATTTGGCCTGTGGATGAAAAGCAAAGAAGAAAAGGAGGCAAGGGGGAAAAGAAGGGTGCAGGTAGGAAGGGAGAAAAGAAAAAAAGACATGAAGTTAAAAAAGGACAGGAGCGAAGAAAGAAGGGCAAAGTAGAAAAGTATTTCAGGCTGAAGGGTCCACACTAAAAGTGGTTCTCAGAACTTAGTAAACCTTACAAGTAAAGGATAGGCAAAAGTTAATACTCTAAAAACAGTACTGGATAAATTCAAATCTAAAACATTTGGGAGAAAACATTTATATATCTTACATATTTATTTAGTGCTGATATCTATAAAATATGCTGCATTCCTCAGATCCATACTGCAGGGATTATATATACAAATATTTTATTACGCATAAAATAAGATTTGTGGGTGGATAGGAAGAGTGGCTTGCTCAGGTATCATGCTACTTGATTGTTCTGAGTATTGGCTTTCTGACAGGGTTTGGAATGAAGCCATTTTTATTAATTTAGTTATTTTTGCTGATATAAAAGGCCGTCTATCATGTTAATGATGTATCGGTCTGCAGTTCCACAGAACAATAATTACAGAATGTTCCTAATAGTAAATCATTTGTCACAATCACAGCTCAGCACAACAACCTTTTGTTGAGCAGGCTAAGACATTATCTGAATAGCAATACACCTTTATGCATCCTCGATTAGAGGGCATTCGGCCAAAGCCCGAACAGTCAAGCCTGAAATGTCCTTGCCCTAACGGGAGCACGCATGCACACTAGGACCTGCTGAATCTTCACCAGAGCAGTCCTGCTTGACACAAGGAAAACAAACTTCTGCCCAAGAGAAAATAAACGAGTTTAAGGAAGACCTAAGAGGGAGAAACGAAGTGCGGAGTGAAAGGAAGCCAAGTCCGTGTCCTTGTCACAGAAAACAGGATGAAGAAAGGACGCGCCATGCCCCAAAAGAAAAACGGGAGTTAAAGAAGACAAGAACATGAAAATTAACATCTCTTTCAGAATCAGAGGTAGATTCTGCTTTGTAAAAGATTTGCATCTTGACTGCCATTGTTGTAGAGTAAGATTTATAAATCATCTGAACAAAAACGTTTTCAGTATTTCTGAGTGTGTGTGTGTGTGTGTGTGTGTGTGTGTGTGTGTGTGTGTGTGCATGATTTAGAACTTTACTTATTAGAGCAGTTTTAGGTACAGGACAGAAATAAGTGGAGCATGCAGAAATTTCCCAGGCATTCTATTTCTCCACACACACCCAGCCCTGCCACTGTCGTCAACCACCGGGTGGAGGTTCCAGTCCCATCAGGCCTGCCCTGTACAGCAAGTGATCTTTTAATCAATGAAGTACCATGAACTCCTTCACAGTTCCAGGCACTTGGATGCTGCCTCTAGTGCAGCAATGAAGAAACCAAGGTACACAGGAGTTTTTAAATCAGAGCTGTGAATATCTGTGAGTAGAGGAGGAGAAAAGAGTGACTTCTGGGGTTCAGCTGATTTCAACCCATAACCCAGTCACTTGTTGAACCACCCATCCCTGAGGGGTCTCCTGTCCTGAGTGTATGGGTTTGGGCCAAGATGATGACGCATCATACACCTGGCAATGACATCCAAGGAAAAGTTAGGATTTCCGTTCAGGCCCCTTGACATGAGGTTCGTGTTTTTCCCCATATCCTGTAGATATGGAGGTTGTCATATTAAGGAGTCATTAGGCCACTGATGGCTTTGCTGCAATAGTGTTTTAGGAAGAACAATATGCAAATTTTAGGTCCATAAACTTTTTGGGGGGACTCTCTTCACCTCATTTCTAGTTTTTCATTTTTTCTAAATACATCAATCATTGATCAGAATTTTTATGGAGAACGGAATGGATTATGTGCAGATGCAGGAGAAAATTCTTAAACACTGGTTTCTGAGGCCCAGTGACATGAAAGTAGCCCCAAAATCAATTAATATATGAAAAGTAACAGCAGCCATAGCTGTGAGATGCTTTCAAAAGACGCCATCACTGCCAGCACACACCAGTTCTCTTTGCACTAACAGAGGCTGGTAAAGAGAACTATAAGTGGAAGTCCAGCCTGAGCAATTTAGTGATGTGCAGAGACCCCATCTCAATGTAAAAGAAGGCCCAGTTCTACTCCCTCTGCAAAACAAAACAAAAATCGAACAAAACAAAACAAAGTTTCCAGGAAAAAAATTAAAAGATTAAAGAGACTTTCTGAAGCAGCTGCTGTGGCCCTAAAGTTTATGCAGAGGAAAATACTACAAGGCTGGAAGGCAAAGTTCATACATCCCTCCCTCTCCCTCTCATCCTGTTCTTCCTCTCCCGGGTTCCCTCTCTGTCTTGTCCTCTTCCCCCTCCTCTCCTTTCTCCTCTCTTTATTTCCCTCCATCTCTCTCTCTCTGTCTTTCTCTCTCTAAAACAGGGTCTCACTGAAATTGCCCAAGTAGCCTTGACCTTGTCATTCTCCTGCGTCTGCTTTCAGAGTAGCTGGGATTGCCTGTGCCCACCGCATCACCCTGGAACTTTTACTGTTTGTCAAGTGAGTTTGTAAGCGTCGCATGAGCATTATGTGGAACCAATTCTAAGAGCCCTCCTCTCACCCACACTTCTTTTAGTCATCTAGAATTCAGTTGGAAGCTTCAAAGGCCCACTTTAAATATTAATTTAATCACAGAGGTGACATACATATTGTTCGAGACTTCTGACAACCTCTTCAAACTTGAAATCTGTTATCAAAGAGCCAGGAAGTTGGCTCTTACCGCCCCATGGCAGCCTTGCTTACATCACTCTTTCCTCACACTGGGAGAATGCCTCTCTGTAGATTTTAGAGCCACTTCTCAGAGGGAAGGGCCACAAACCCACAGAACCTTGACAGAGACATGCGTGACTTTTCCAAAGAGGAGAAGTCTTGTACAAAAAAACAAAAACAAAAAAACACACACAAAAAAAACAAATGGGTTCCTCTTGCCCCAACCTTGCTGTCCCCCTACCCCTATGTTCTGTCCAGAAGAAAAATCCCTCAGCCGCAATGGTTGTTTTTATTAAATTCTCCTCAATAAAAAGCTCAGGCAGGATTTATTAGGTACTCAGGGTGGACGTTTAGTATTTCGCCAGTTATTAAGTGAAAATCAATAGAAAGCAAAGAAAATGGAAGTCACTGCACTGTTAGCGCACCGTTGTCGCCCAGATATTATGTCGGCTGTCTTGTAGATTCATGACGGACGAAAGCGGCCGGGAGAGAACTTTCTGCTTACATTGCATGAGCCAAAGTGGGGTTATTCATTAGAGCAGGCAGCCAGCCAGATGGATTTCCAGTTCAGTTTTACCATTTATCTTTAAAACGCCTGTATCGAGTGAGAAAGAACACTGATATTATGTGATATCAATGGCAGGTTTATGTATCTAAATCAGGATTTATTGTTATTTTGTTCCAAAGACCTTTTTTTCTCAAGAAATACCATTTCACTGGAAGAAAATAATAGCTAAAACCTTGTCAAAGATAACCTTTCCTGCTGTCCGAACACCACTCGCTGTAAAACAAATAGAACCCACTATATAAATAGTCCTAACCATATCGTTACAAATCATTTCTTCTGAATCTGTTTATCCCATTTCAATATCTTTTTTTTTTTCTGCAAACACGGTTGTAGGGGATGTTGGGTGTTTCCTCTGCAAAGAGTTTGACTCTAAAGAATGTCAGAGATTGTTTTAATAACATCTAAAAGCCGTGGCTGTTTTACGCCCTTTGGGGGCTCGCTACCCTTGAGTAAAAGCACTCTTTCCAAAAGCAGAGGAGTCTGTTGTTTCTTTTTCTTTCCCGAGCCTTAGAATGAGCTGTGGAGACAAAAACACCCACCACGTTTTTTCAACTACTTCACAGTCTTAAGAAGCAGGGAAGCTGAGCTGTCTTGCTTAGGAGCTTCTAGTTTTTCCATTCCTCTCTTTAGAGGACGAACTGCAGCCTCTGTGATCAGATCTGACCATGAGCCGATCCCGCTAAGTAACTAAAATGGCCAAGCGCCAGGCTGAGCCATCATAGGCGCTTTATGAATAACTCCCAAGAAAGCGGGTGCAATCCATATATTTGCAAGATGTCACTAATGACATTTTATGATTGGGAGAAAAATTCCACCTAGATTTCAAATGAAGCTCTCCCTAATCGGGATTTTTGAGCATGTTTTAAAACTACATTACTTTTACTCTTTTACTTTTCTTTGTGCTAAAAGAGAGAGAACATTTAATTTTATACAGGGCAGCATTTGACTATATCCAGAAACACATGGTCATTTAAAGTTCAAACTCCCCTATATAAAAGACAGTAAATTAAAAAAAAAAATCTCTAAACACATATTGGAACATTTTGCTTCTATTGAGCAAAAAAATGTTATCATTGTTAAAATAAGAAAATAAAATATAAAATGGATTTTAAAATACTGGTTCCATGGTACATTCAGGTAAATTGAGATGGTCAATTTTATCAGAAATTCTCGCTTACATTTTGCTATTTGGACACAGCAGTTTTGTTTTGTTTGGTGCTACACTAGTAGCCCAAAGTGCATTTTCAAGTTGATCCTATCTTTCAGATAAAAATCTGAGGAAGTCTTTCTAGCTCCTTTAGGAAGTAATGCTAAATTCCTAAATTTTGGAGCACCTGCACCAATTAATGAGTGAGAAGCAATTAATAAAGACAAGCAGTTAGAAAATGAATTGTGGAGCTAGATTTCAGAAGTTGGAATGCCTTCTTAGTCCCTCAGTGGCTCTGAGATTTGAGCATGGCATTTCAACCTTATGCCTTACTTTTCTCCTATTTGTAATAATAATCTTATAGATTTTTTGGCAAGAATAAGTGAGTAAATATGTAAACGGAAGACTACAGCATGGCATTTGCTAGAGGTAAGGCCTCAAATTGATAGCTGGCTATTAGATGTGTGTGTACAAACTTCATAACATCAAATTCCCTAACCAAATGGGATATTATCTCTTCATTGACCCTCTGCTTTCATATTTACCAGTGCATTTAGATATTGCACAAAGATAGTTTAAGCTTCAATTGTAATGAGAAATTCACCTGCCCAAATTCTATATTAAATAAATTTGCTTTAAAAATGTTTTTCATAGAAGCAATATTCAATTGGAGATAATAAACTGAAGTCTATGTGCATAGCCACGGTATTGATTTATTAATAGATGTAGTGATTCACTAGTTAGGAGGCTTAATGCCTGATGGGGGACCTATTTATAGACATCTTAATTTGTTGAGAACAATGTGTAGTTGTTTCTTGGTAACAAATAACATCAGTAAGCCATTCAGTTACGAGAAAGAAATGATTCTGCTAATTAATCTGACTTGGGCGGTGAGAGAAGTAAAGCATTAAATCCAAGCAAAATCAAAGCTGAGGACGAAGATGCAGAGCCTGTGTGTCCCAGGCCCTGGGACACTTGCCAAGGTAGCCTTGCTTTGGCTGTGTGGTATTAACCCACTGGACTGTGATCTGGCTCAGGCTGCCTGCATTTAGGCTGTTTAATTGTAGAGAGGTGAATCATTTGCCTTCTTGGTTCACCTTACAATGGGGAGCCGAAGAGAGGGAAAGAGTGCCTAAAGCGTTTATTAAAGAAAACATACTTTCCCAGGGTGTTTCAAAGCTCTGTGCGATCATGAAGCATGTGACAGTATGTGAGACTACTGTCCACCTTCACGACTGTTCTGAGCTCTGCTTGCCTTCCTGCAGACCATAAGCTGCTCTCAGTCCGGTGGGTCCTGTACCCTTCCCTTCTCATTGATAGCTGAAAGATCTAAGCTACCAGTTTACTTCTTCATGCCTCACCTTCTTCATTCGCAGGGCTGGAATAGCAGACGGTGTCCACAAGTGCACAGAGCCACATAGTATTTCTTACTCATGTATTACATGAGAATGTGTAAAGTGCTCCACATACCACTGAGTGAATGCTCCGGTATGTCACTGGCATCACTGGCTTTGTTTGGGTGCCATATAATGTTGAGCAGTATAGAAGAGAGGGTTTTATCATTTTATTTTATTTTATTTTATTTTATTTTATTTTATTTTGCCTCTCACAGCTTGTAGCTGACCAAGCAACTCAGGCACACAGAGACTCCCATGCAGGGCAACATGAAAGGAGACTATCTAACTCCTAGTAAAGCCATGAGGTGGGTTGAGGGGGCTTCCTTGTAGGAGTGTTATCAAGGCTGAAAAGCAAGGAATGGAGTCCAAAGGTACAGCTGATGCCCTGAGGCCCCGGTGTTGTGTAACCATGTAGCTGTAAGGATAGGTGGTTGGTCTACAGCAGGGGGTCTTTCAATGTAGTGGTGACACACCATATGCAGAGAATGAGGGCTGGAATAGTTAGCAATAACCACAGCAGGCAGACACGTAGTGTTATTCAGTTTTAAAGTATTCAGGGCACGTAGTGAAAGACATGCACAACATTCTAGGGATGAAAGAGCTTTCATACAGTAAACACCTGCTATTTTGAAAAGCACAGTGGAATCATGAAAGATAGGCTTCTGGAAGTTAAAGGAGGCAATGCAAAAGTTCCAGCTTTGACGGAGGCCATGGAAAATCCTTGAAAGATATTGGCAAGAGTAATGGAGTACTATTAGCATCTCAGGAAAATATCTCCAGCCACAACTGTGTTAGTTTATAAATGTAAAATAGTTTATCATTTATAAATGTTTCTGATAACTGGTCTCCCTCAGTCTTCACACCAACTGGTAGTGTGTGTGTGTGGATTGATAATTTTACTTCCTTCCATGTAACTTTATTTAGTCATCCTCAGTAGAGTGACCTGTGTCCTTGTCAGCATCTGGCATATCAGGCCTGATAAAAGCAAGCTGTTCACACAGGCTCTGAGCAGACTCATTCATGAAGAGGTTACATACATCAACTGGGAAGACAGCGGTAGGTTACTTGCTAAGAAATGCCGAAGACCCTTTTTCCTGAATGTGACCTGCCTTCAGAGGCAAAGGCGTGTTCTCTCCTGGTTGCCTACATCGGGCTCACCATTTCTGCATATTTACCTGAGATTAGGCCAGGCTTCTCTCTTCACGCAGAGGCTTGAGGGACTCGAAGGACTCCTGAGCTCTTCCTTGTGTTCGCACATCCCGATCCTTCTGTCCTCTTCCCAGGCAGGTGGCTGAGAGAAGCCAGACCAGACACGGAGAGGCTGACAGTTCAAGCCCACTGACCTGACTCTGCGTGGCAGGTCTGGGTGGGTAAAAGATGGCATTTTTCCAAGTGGAAATGAGAAAGGAGTACTGCACTCTGTGCTGGAGCTGAGCCTTCTTAGCAGCACACATGTACACGCACTCTCTCTCTCTCTCACACACACACACACACACACATTAAACTCAGCAGTTCTCTCAGCCAGCACATTTCAAACAAACACTAACAACTGATTTGATTAGGTCAAGTCATTTTCTCTCTCTCTTTCTTTTTTAAGGAGGATTATTAATAAAATCACACATCCTTAAAAGAAAAAAAAAAAAAAGAAGAAGCTGAAAATGTAAATGTGGCACTAATTTAATTACACACTGGCACGGTAAGATACTAATGTAAATATTCTGGTGAGCAGGCCGAAGACACTTGAAGTAATTACTTAAAGGCTTCCTTTCAAAGAATCTCTTCCTTTTTTATTAAATGCCTTTTAACATTAGCACTTTCTTCCTGACAAATTAAATGAAATTTCATTACTCTCCCTGACTTAATGGCATGACGCTCCTGCAGAGGTGCAGGTTAGCCCTCCCCGGACAGCTGACAAGGGCCCCTACATTCTGTCAAAATGCCACTGTCCTAAAGCACAAAAGAAAGGAGGATTGAGAAGCCTTTGTGTTTTTACCAGAGCTTCCAGAACCCTTCCTTTCTGGGATGTTTTCTCAGCTGTGACCCTTGCAAAAATCCAAGAAACCAACAGCATTGTTTTCCAGAGCTGACAAGTTA
The DNA here is from genome assembly GCA_004027025.1 of Myocastor coypus. Lineage (NCBI taxonomy): Eukaryota > Metazoa > Chordata > Mammalia > Rodentia > Myocastoridae > Myocastor > Myocastor coypus. The sequence continues at coordinate 30,638 of PVJA010004778.1, read as the reverse complement.
ACGGTAAAAAGAAAAAAAAAAAAAAAAAAAAAAAAAAAAAAAAAAAAAAAAAAAAAAAAAAAAAAAAAAAAAAAAAAAAAGCCTCTCAGTCGTTGATCCTCTAAAACAGAACACAAGCATAAAAATTACCAACAAGCTGTACAGTGTACAGTACTTATTAAATATCTTCTATGCAATCTTTCTCTTTTAACATGTTTAACCCCCCATACAAGCACAGTAAAGTCAATGCTACTAATATCCCTGATCTCCAAGTGAGGAAATTTAGGCAGAGTGAGCAAGCATTTCACCAAGGGTCCTCAGTCGAATGTATTCATGCCAATCAGTGGATGATTATTACACATTTCCTCTATATAATGATGACGTTTTAAAATATATTATCTCTGGCTCAGCCTGCCCTGGGTGTGGAGCTGGCACAGCATGTGATGTCAGGGATCGAACTGTGGTCCCTGCAGTTGTCTAAGCTTGCCTAAGTAGGCACTTTAGACCACTGAGCTATCTTGCCTGCCCCTCCTCCATATAATTATTCAATAGCCAAACTTATGAGGACAGAATTCTATCCTTACTCTTTTATCAATTGGTACAACTGGAGACTCAGAGTTCGAGACTGCCTTCCAGTCTAACCAGGTTTTTGTATCAGCCATGTCTTAAAGTAATACAAGCTTCAAATTAAGTTTCTGAAAGGTGATCGCTGAGAAGTTTTATTTCTCTTCTTGCTCTACTCTAGCCACTAAGAATAAAAGATTATGTGATGATTCATTTTTACAAGACAAGGCTGGTGCCAGGAAGATTGGATTTATTCTTAGTACATTGAGGATGAAGCTATAAGGTTTCAAGAAAATTCAAGAACATCTTCCAGGAGGTGTGTCACTGAGGTCTTTGGCCTAGGGGCCAAATTAAGAGCTAAGGGTAAACTTGCTGCATCTTTTGTTAGAAGGACTGAGAAAATCTTGGCATGAGGAGTTCTTCCCAAAGTATTCTCTTTCAAATGACAACTTGTGCTTAGGGATACATCAGATAGACACCATGGACACAAGTGTGACACAGGAAACAAGGGTTCAAGGGCGGGCTTCAGGCCCATGGCTCTGCAGTTTTTAATTGCTTATCGCTTTTTTAGAAGAAATGGGTATGCTTTCTTCTCACTATGTGTTACATCCTATATTTACAGAGCTCACTTACTTTCTTTTGTGTAGATCTCATGCCGCTTAGTTTACATTTAATTTTATCCCATCCTTTGTAGTTTTAATCAATTCTCTGGTATCTGGAGCCACAGATACATGTTGAGAAAGTGTTTTATCTGCTCAGATTCAGACTTCAGGACACAGGGCCAACTTTGAATGAAAGTGCACAACGGTTTTCTTTCCTTTCTGTCTAACTCAGTGATATTTCTTCTCGGCTACAAATGCTTTCACGAAGGGCAATTCTTTTCCTGTCCCTGTCACCAGTAGCTCTGACCTCCCAATGTCATGTTCCATCTCACCGAAAGGGCGTCCTTTCTAAGACCTCAGGCCACGTGAAAGAAAAATAATCATCTCAAAGTTCAGAAGACAGATATTGCAAGGGGGATTTTTCCTCTTCTTACTTGCTCTTAAATATATGTAACTTTGGGGATCAGAATGTCAGTGTTTTGGAAGAAGTAAAGATGTGAATTTATTTTGGTACAGTTCTCAGATTGTAAGGGGCCAAATCATTTGTTTTCCTCCTGTGAGGTCCAGGTACAAAAAAGTTCATTCCCGCCATGGACGGGTGCTTCTGACAAACAAAAATCAAGGGCCCAAAATAAGTATTTTATCTAAAAAATGTGAGCTATCCCAAAACAAACACGAAAAAGCACAGCTGCCAAATTCCACAAGTGAAAAAAGAGTCGGCAGCTGAGACGGCCCAGGATCTTGGATCTCGCTGGGGACTAATGGGTAAAGTTTGGCCAGCTGCCCTGAAGGCCTTGAGGGACACTCAATCCAATTGCTGAGTCTTAGTGGATGTGAATTTCAAGGTTACACCTGGGTGTTCAAGGGCAGGGCCAAGTGTAATCGGCACTTAGATCATAGATTAATCTTATTTGCCATCTATTAGGTTTGATTCCTCTTCCCTCTCTCCCTCCCTAAAGCCAGGATTATTGTGATAGTTTAAGATAATGGATTCTAACGGAAGAAAGGTCACGCAGGCATGGAGATTTGGAACCTTAAGATAATATGATTAATCTAAAAGCTTCTTTCTCAGAGGGGAGGGCCTCACTCTTCATATGTCTAATTGAGAGAAGAGAGCCGAAAGACCAAGAAAGAGCAACAGAAAGGGAACACAAGGAACTGAGTCCTTGTCAACAACTGCAATTAATTATCGTTGTCAGGATGATCTTTCATTAGTTTTCGCACTAATAAGATAGAGTTGCCTCATGCCTGGGGCTGATAAAACCTTATTGGCAATGCATAACTTTATTTTATTTTTCTATATTCCAAAACGAAGAGACCGAGTGAATGCTACTAAAAACAACTTCAGTTTATGACCATGAAATGCAGCAAAAGGTCTTTAGCACCATGGTTAGCATAGTCCAACCAGTAACCCCAGGCTGACGTTTAATATGGGAAGTATAAATACCTAAGAATGGATAGCACACTTAGAGAACTCGGTTGGGCGTTGTTCTTTTCAGATATTTCAAGCTAACTCTGACTGATGTGGACAGGTCCAGAGAAAGCAATTCACAGTGATAGTTATTTATTATTTTTTATTTATTGCTGTGAAATAAGTTTCTAGGCTTATAGAAAAGAAGTAGTTAAACACAGTCCATCAGAAAGAAAATTTGAACTGAAGTGCAAATGTAGATCTTCTACTCTTTTCCTTATCCTTTTAGGATAGATTTATTATTATTATGGTTAATGTTAAAGAATTTCCATCAAGTAGGTCCCTGTTATTTAGGGTTATTTAAAATTGCAGAAATGCGTATTCTGTAACTATGAACTTAATAGAAATTTGTCGATCATTTCCATTAAGTCCCACTTTGATTTGTTTACTTTTTATAAAGTAAATAGAAAGGTATTGTTTGATTATTTAAGCTAAATCGGTGAGGCTAATTTCTTCCCCAATATTTAGATTTGTGGCTTGAGAAAGAAAAGAGATTTTATTCTGTCCATTGTAATGTTTTAAAGATTCATTCTTTCAGCAAGTGGCACTCCTTTGATTCATTCATAAGAAACATAGCATGTTAGACAACACATCCTTTCCTGAACCAAGGTGACCAGAGGAGACTATTTCCCAGTGCACTGAGCCCAGTGCAGGAAGGCACAATGCCTGCGTGGTCTGAGGGTGGGGCTCGGAGGCTCTGTCCTCATGCACTAGGTGGCTAAAGACACTCAGGGACCACAGAGCTCTGAGAAATGATGAGTTATCTGTAAGCGTCATGGAGCTGGGTGCAAAATATCAGGTGCACTGTAAACAGAAACGCGTGTGTTCAAGTCGTGCTGCCATGGCCACTTCAAGATGGTGAGCTCAGTAAGCTAGAGCATAGGACATGAACGAGTGGAAAAAGAAATGCATTGCTCTGGCTAAAGTTCTTTGGAACTTATTTCTGAAATTTTGAAAGCTTTCTCTTAATAATGCTGTAACTCATTGATTTTTTTTTTTTTTTTTTTTTTTAAGCGGGACCACATTTTAAACTCATGATATTGCACTTGCCAGGCAAGCACTTGTGCCATGGAGCTATCTCCCCAGGCCCACTCATTGAATTTCTAGCTTGAAAATGTATTACCCAGTCATAAAGTCACTCTGTACCTCTGAATGAGACATATATATATATATATATATATATATATATATATATACATATATACATACATATATATATATACATATATACATACATATATATATATATATGTATATATATATATATATATGTAGGTTGTGCAATAAAGTACTTTTTCCATTGGCACAAAACCAAATTTCAATTTAGTTTTTAAAGTTATCTTCAGAAATGCATAGAATGGAGGAGCTGGGAATAAAAAGAAGGCAAGATGGGCAGCTTCGAATTCTGATTTATGGGCCTTTCTCGACCAATGCTTAAAATGGTTGTTGAGATTAAAGTTTCCCAGTTCAATCTGGGATGTCGGCAGCAGTGCCATTGAGGTGCAGTGTCTAATAAGTGGAGCGAAACAAACAAGTCACGCCCCAGTGTCGTTCCTTTCCACGGCTCACTAGGAAACACACCAAAGCTAAACCGAAGCAAGCCGCGATTCTGCCCACTACCTTATTCTGAGCTGCAGAGATCCCAGAAGGCTTTCATAGTTCTGCTGCAGTGCCCGTTCCTCTGACACCTTCCCACTGTCTGGCTTCCCCTAGCCTAAGAAAGAGCCATTCCCATTCTGATTTCCCCCATCAAAGCTTTACCTAATATATGATGTGTTTATTCTTCCTGTCTGAGGGCACATCACTCTCAAGTGACTAACAACAACCCTAAAATGAATGAAGCCCAAAGTGGGCTTAGGTGGTTATGGGAAGACTCTAGTCAAACATACAGCAAATTAATGTGAGTTCCTCCTGCTCCCTCCAGCTGGAAATGTCATAGAGCAATAAGCGAGGGGACCCCAGCTATACCTGGTGCTGCATTTCAGGGGATTTACATATGAAACACCTGGAACACATTTGATTGTTCATAACATCATATCTATATAATTCTAAATTCTAAAGTATTAAAAAAAACAAAAATAAATAAATTCTTATTGTGGTCTGAATACAGAAAAGGGCAATGACTCCAATGTAATTATGCTTCAGTTTGACCATGATTTAAAGTGTCACCCAAGCAAAATTTTAGAAATAATTTGGATGGCTTTTGAGTTGATATTTATAAAGTATCAAGAGGCGTATGTGCACAGTTTTATATGTATTTTTTTTTTAAAAAATGGCATAGAAAAACAAACTAAAACAAGAGAAAATAACCAGAGGTTCAGAATGGAGTAACAAGTGATTAGCCATTTAAATGCTTGAAATTTACAGTGAATCAGAATTATTTCACAATTTGATTTTACCTCATTCTGCCTGTGCTAGCCAAAGAACTGAGTTAGTAAAATTGATGCTCAGTTTGCTTTAAGAAAGCCTTCAAAGTAAAAATTCTTTTTCTTTAGTCTTTTTTTTTAACTGAATTTTTAAAAAGACAGTTAAAGAAAACATTAGCAGTGATCCAGAATTTCACCGAACAAAAGGATTTGTTCACATTCTAAGACACCAGCTCTAAAATGTACTATGATGGCTTCTACTATGACCAGGAGGCTGGAATGGAGGTGTTTCACGTCCTTGCTTCCTTGCTGCCCTTGGTAAGTGCCAACTTTCTTGGGACGTTTGTGGAGTCATCAGGTAACCAAAGGCTAGCATGCTGCTAATCATAAGGTCCCAGCATGGTAGGTGACCGAACACATTTCCTACCTGTTCCTTGGAGTTTTTTCCACCCTTTTTGCATGCACGGGTGTACATGTACACACACACACACACACACACACACACACACACACACACACAGACACTCTCTCCTACACATACTCAAGCACATACACAAGTTTGATTATAAATACTTGAACACTATGTATAGCATTACTAAAACAAATGAACAGGTAAAGTTGCATTATTATCTTCATGCTTGGGATCAAAGTAAGGATCTGGGGGCTGGGGAGATAGCTCCGAGGCACAAGTGCCTGCTGGGCAAGTGCAAGGTCGTGAGTTCGAACCCTGGTCCCACAAAAAAAAAAAAAAAAAAAAAAAAGTAAGGATCTGTATGTGCTAGGTATGCGTGCTCTCCTTTTCTTCCTTTACCTCTTTTTTTTTCTCTTGTTGTTGTTTCTCCCCCCCACTCTGTCTCTGTCTCTCTGTGTCTCTGTCTCTCTCCTCTGTCTCTGTCTCTCTGTCTCTGTGTGTCTGTGTCTCTGTCTCTCTCTCTGTGTCTATGTCTCTCTCTCTCTCTCCCATCCCGTCCCATCCTCCTTCCTTCCTTCTTCTTTTTCTTCTTGAATTGCTGTTCATGGTTTCTAGAAGAATAATTTGTTTCAAATAGTGAGTCAGTTTATGATCACAGGTAAGCCTTGCTTTTAGTGACAGTAGAGTGACTTACCATTAGCTAAAGGAATGCAGTTTAGTTTTCAAACCATGATACTTTTAAGGAAAAATATAAAGCTGTGTAACATAAACTGTTCAGCAGAAACAGTGTACTCACTTAGCACCAGAAGATTTCAGTACTTTGAAGCTTCATTCTTCTTTGCCTAATGCAGCTTTTGGAACTGATCACTTAGCGCTCTAGCCCGAATCCAAGGGTTAAACAGATAAATAAAGCGCTGCTCCTATAAACTCTTACACCTCAAAGCCAAATCATTGCATCAAATTATGAAAAGCACAACTGCACCTCAGATGGAACATATTTTATCAAAGTATTCCTGAGATTTGTTTCATCTTTTATATTATATTTTCAGGTAAAACTAAAAACTTGACAGTATCATGTGTAAAACGAAAAAAGCCTTTTTCTCTTTTTTTCTGATGTTTTGAAACTGAAAGATTTTGCTAGTGTATAAGAGTGTGTGTGTGTGTGTGTGTGTGGTGTTTGTTCAAGCAATTACTTTGATGCGCTGAGCATAAGTACTTTCTTCCTCAAATAGGCAAAGAGTTCAAATGCTCCTAGTTACAGACTACAGAATGGCAGAGACACATTCTAAGTATTGTATTCTGTAAAATAGCTTCTCAGGTGTTAATGTGGTGCAGTTGTAGCTGCTGTCATAAGTCGTGACTTGGGCTGCCACTTTTGTGTTTTTGTTATTTTTGTTAATTTTGTATTTATTTGAGTGAACATTTCTGCTCCTGCATATGAGCTTTCCATGGAAAAAGAGCTTCTATTTCAGTTTTTAATAAAAACTTGGCCTGACAAAAGACCATGGGCTAAATGTTTGTGCCTCTGAAGTAAAGATCATCCTGTCTTCTTGAGGAGTAATCTTAAAAATTTAGAAAACTGACAGGGTAAAAGGAAGATCTTTTTAGTATGCTAAACCATGTAGAACTGCACTTTTGAAGCTGCATTTCTGTGGTACTGTTTGACATTTATGGGCATCCGAAGGTGTTGTGCTATGAACAAGTTGCTGTGAAATATTCTGATAGGTGAAGGTGTAGAATTTTCTGTTGAAAAGACGCTGGCAAGACCTCTTCTATTAATGGGTATAAAAGGTCTGGATCTGAAGACTAATGATTCTTAAACATCTAGCGATCTTTTTCCCTTAAGGCGCACAAGAAGAAAAAAATGATCAAAACCCAAGATGACCTTTCAAAAAGGGGAAAATGTGCACGTGTGGTGCAGGGCGCTTTCTTTTTAAAATACGTTTGAGCTGAGATAGAGCCAACTCTGTTATCGGCAAGGGCAGTTGAACTCAGGTGCACCCTGTGGGTGGGTTCTGCCATTACTCCTTTGGGTGGAAAAGAATCTCTCTCTTTTTTTTTTTTTAAATTTCTGAGGACACAAACAGAATATTAGCTCCTAATAAGGAGCTGCAATGTTTTAAATGCTTAGTTTTTCTAATCAGTTGCTCTTTGCAAGTAAAGCTTTATTCCTTCTGAGTTCTTGACAGGCACTTGAGAAAAGGTCCCGTCATAAACGCCGCTTATTTCTCGTTGCGGGAAAACCATAAGTCATCTCTGCATCTATTATTTACCAAATTGTCTTCATTTTTCTTCACCTGCTGGGTTCTCAGCAATAAAGATAAATAATATTATTAAAGCAGCCTAGATATTTTCAGAAAGACCCGGGATTTGACAGTGAGCTCATCTTCTAGAATGAGAGGGAATAAATGAATTAAGAAGCGGTTGCTACCCAAGGTGCTTACCAACATATATTAAAGGCCATTTTTCACAGAAATATCCACCTGGAATCACAAATATGTATTAGAAGGCATGCTTTAAATGAATAGAAAGTGGTACAGTAAAATTTTATTATACCATTTCCATTCAAAGAAAAATATTTTTGTATGTAAACACTAAGTAGTTTCTCTTTGGATTGTTTTCCCCTCCATGCCTCTACCATTGATAATTATTACCTGGGTTAGCAGTGCTTGTGACTTAACTAAGAAATGTTGTCAAATGTCTTAGCAAAGAAAATAAAGTATTTAAATGTGTTCCTTTACAATTAGAATAACCAATTCCACTGAAGGGCCTGAATGTGACTCTGCCCAGGACCTAGACATTGATGAACTGGTTATTAAATCTTTGCATCTCTCAGCTGTTTCAGCCAAGCAAAATATCCCCAGAGTGGTGTAAAGTAACTGGTGATCAGAAATCCACTCTGGATCCTACAGCAAGCACAGGAAACCTGAGTTAGATGGTGGATGACGGCCAGCCCACAGGAGCACTCCTACATGTGTCTTGCACAGGACAACTTGCAGGCATTCAGCCCCAGGACAGAGCCACAGACAACCATGTTGCAGGCAAGCCCTGGCACGCAGACACCGATGCATTCAGCAGTCCCATCCCAGTTCCATTTTGGTGTCCGTCACATCATCCAAATCCCATGGCCATGCAGACCCAGGGGTGCGGGTCACTCCTCATCTGTCTGCTATGGTTAATAAGGCAATCTTGAAGAAAGTAAGCAGAGCACATTGGAGAGATCTAGGTGAGTGCTGAGAGTGACTTGGGCAGGATTTCCTTGTGTCCCTGGTGTGTTCAAGGCTCGCCTCCATGTTCCTGCATTTCCTGACTTCTTATCACAGCCATGGTGATCCAGTGAAACTTGTGGCTAGAAGAATGGAGTGGAGAGAGGCAAAGGGTTATCAGGTTGAATCCAGTTTTAGTTTTTATTTCTTATGCAAGTAAAATACCTAAAAACATTTGCAATACTTTCAAAATTGAATTCAACTTCTGTGTTACCTTTTTTTTTTTTTTTTTTTTTAAATATTTTCTCAACACACATGATATTAACCCGATGTTTTCGGTGTTTTTCTTTCAAATCCAGCTTGACAAAATCTACGTTATCCCTGGCATTATCTGTCCTCTCTTTCAGGGTCCTAGGATCTTTGTCTTGGATCAATTCGTTCTAACTCTTGTGATGCCTGTTCCCAGAGGTTGTAGAGATTCTGCTAAACTCACATTCCACAAAGTACTCCTGCCAGGGGCCAGGGAGATAGCTCATGGGCAGAAATGCCTGCCTGGCAAGTGCAAGGTCCTGAGTTTGATCCCCAGTTCCACAAACAAAGAAACAAAGTACTCCTGCCACCGCAAGCCTTCTTAAGCAGTTCAGGAATAAGTAATCATTTCCTTGTGTATAGTCACTTTATATGGCAAATGACATATCTTGATATTGTTTGCTGTGAAGCATTTCTGCCCCCAATGGCAGAGAGGAGACAACCTGTGCACTGTTTCTGCTTTAACCCTGATCACTTAGGATGATCTCTGGAACCCGGCGGGAGCACAGGAAAAGCAAATACCCAAAACTACAATGCATTTTTGTATGATGAAATTTAGTGCCTATCATGTAAATTTGTGTATACGTATATAACTTTTTGCGAACTCTGAAAGCAAGGCATGTTATCCTGAGGAAATATGAATACATATTATAACAATTATATAAAGTGAATAGTACTTAGGCTGATCAGCAAATATAATTGGTTGTATGAAGACAGAAGAATGCACCTTAATGAATTTTTTTAAAGCCAAAAGGTATATTAGGATTTTTCTTTTATTTCTACTGACACTAAAATAATAAAAACACACAGTTTAACACAATAACACTTTAGACTACCTATAATTATTTAAGTTGGAAGTTGAATGCATTTTTCATATTAAGAAATATGTGTGTGTTTCATATGCTCTTAGGTGTACACCAAAATTTTAAAATAGGAATTATTTGCCTGTATTCAGGTAAAAAATTTGTTTTAAAGAGAAAGTATAATAAATACATTCTTACAAAAATAAAAAAACACGATAGAATAACAGTGTAACAATATATTGCTTATTGTTATCATCACAATAGTTGCTCCAGTTACCAGACATAAGCATCAAAAATTGGTCAGAAGATATAAGTACAAACCTTCCTTAAAAATTTTACTTTACTTCTTACTGAGGTTCTACTGCCTTTGGCAACATATAACTATTAAGTCTTTACATAAGTACCCTAGATACCTACAAAGATATCCACAAAGATTTCTAGAAATATCCTACAATTAAAATGTCCTAGAAATAAAAGAAAACCTAAGGGTTTTATTCTCTGTCAATACAGATCTTTCCCTGACCATGAGGACACTCAGCCACCATAGTCCAGGCTGTTCCAGTATTCTCCGGGTCAGATTTGTGCATCTAATTGGGGGTAGGAATCTATGCCCCTAGGGGCTGGGACAGCTGAACACACTACAGTCGGAAGGGCAAGACAGCGAAGTAGTCTTTTGGGACTTGGCAGGATCGGTGAACACTGCGACTTTACCTTATGATGACGCATTACATTCTGAGGAAAAAGAAAGACTTTTATGCAAGCTCACCAGCCGCATGTGCAATAAATGCCTACCCTTCACAGATGCTTGCTCTTGGCATGAACACAGAACAAATGATAGCAAAAGCAAAGAAAAAGAAAGGGAAGTAAAGCATGATGGGAAATAGTTATATAAGGCAGAGAATAATTAAAATAATCAGCACATACAAAGAGCAAAAGAAGAGTAGCCTTTCTACTCTAATGCTGTCTCTAGCTATCTATTCTGGCCAAGAAGAGCATCGGGCAGCAGCCAGGGGCAGCAGGGGCAGCGCTGGCTCTTGGGTCAACCCATGCGGCCCCTCATATCCCAGGGGTTCAGCCTTCAGCCGAGGCTTTCTCTTCTGCCCTCCCTACTTAGGACTGAAGGTTGTTGTGAAGATAAAGTAGGGTAATGCGAGCACGTGGTAGTGCTTTAGAAAGTACAAGGCACTACATAGATGTAAGATGCCATTGTAAAAGGGGGTTTAAAACTGTAGCATAAAAAGACTTGTTATAAAAATAAAATAAAAGTGACTCTAGTCACTTATTTTTATGAGGCACTTTTCTCTCTTTGGAAAAATATAATTTACTAATTCAAGAGAGAGCTATTAATTTCGCAGTCCTTCACAGCCATTAAAGCAGGGTTGATGACTGCCATTCAGAGTACAAATGCAGCAGGCATACTGCAGGGGAATGCCACTCTCAGGTTACATATAAATGGAATTAAATTAAATTAATGAAAAGAGAAGGAAAGCTTGTGTAGATAAACAACTAATTCACCCCCCTAAGAGGCTCAATCAAAGGCTGAAATAACAGACTAGTTAAAATATATTCACTTTCTCACATTTCTGTCCCATTTTCCTCAGAAGCCTTTTGGAAACTGTAGTGGTTGATACATTGTGTCACCTTGGTTCCCAGCTGGTGGGGACAGAAGGTCGGTCCTAGGATGCAATGGGCCCATCCCACAGTGACTCAGCACAAGGCGACCACACAAAGGGGCTGAGGAAGGGGTCGAACTTCACTTCTTTGAGGAGCTTCAGTCTTCCCTTTGGGCTCAGATTTCATTGCCTGGCTTGCAGTGCAGACTCCTCACCCTCAGGCCTGGATCCTTCAGCTTCTGCGGCACTCTTCAGCATCCACCATAGACTCTTCAGTCTTCCATCACCGACCCATTGGCTGATGAATAGACACTTGCATGGGACACTGCAGTGAGCTTCAGACCTTGGGACTGAATTCTTCAGTCTGGGTGTGCAGACGTCCTCTGCACACCTCCTCATCTAATCCTCTGGCTGACTGCTGTATGCCAATCTTGTAATTTCTTAGACATTGTATATCTTATGATAACATCTGTTCCTTATAGTATATCTGTTCCTCTAAGTAAAACCCTAACCAATACAGAAAATATTCCTAAAATATTAAATATTGATTTAAAAAATCCATTTGGCACCTCTAATACCATTATGGGTACATCTAAGAGTGGGTCTCTAATTCAACAAAACTTAGCAAAGCCCATTCACACACAATGACAAGCTTACAAGTGGGACTCAAAGATTCCACAGGTGTTTTCAATTCTCAGCATAAAATGGCACAAATTCAGAAAAGTGGTATTGGTTAAGTGGTGGAAATACTTCTGGCAATACTTCTGCACTAACCAGCCTTCATCGCCATCACAAAGCCCTGAGATCACCAACTGAACAAGAGGAAGTGCTAATTTTGACTCCCAGTCCGGGTGGTTTTAGGCTGGGATGACTGGCCCTGTTACTTTGGCTCTGTGAGGCCACATCAAGGAAAGCAGAGCGGCTACAGCAAAACCATGAAGCAAAACGATGAAAGAGAAAGCGGGCGGGAGCCTGTTAGGACTTGTGTAGAGGTGTCCCCCGAAAACCTGATACATCCATAGGTGGGGCTTTCTCAGAGGTGGCTGAATTTAGAGTGTGTGGTTGATTCCTGAACTAATACTAAAGATGGGTGAATACTAAGTCAGTCCACTGATGGGGTGGCACTGCATTAAGTCCCATTACCTGGATACAATATAAGGGACAGAAAGAGGTTAACATGTCCCTTGCTGGCTTTGCTACCTTCTATCCACCAGGATCTGTTTGTCCCCTGCAGTGCTCCTCTGCCAGGCCAACCTGCCATAAGCAGCTGACTACAGTCTGACACTTCTGTGAGCCAAGTGAACTTTCCTCCCTTAACTTTGGGTGTTGAGTATTTTGTTTCAGAAAAGCAAATAAAAGGAGTCCCTATCCCATTCAGCAACAATAAGCTAAGACTTTTTCAATTAAAGTTCCACAACTTAGCTCCAATGGTGGTTTATCTCCAACCACCATGGAGATAAAACTTTTAACTTTTAAGGGTTCTTTGAGGGACAGTTAAGGTTGGAACTACAGCAAAGTCCTTCCAAGTAGGTGAAGATATACACTTTTCTTTGATTTGAGACTCTTATATTAGTCTGCTTTGTATGTTTCATAATTTGTATCATGACAGTCGTAAGATATGGTATGAATGAAAAAGAGCATAGTTCTCTAGAGAGCTTGCATTAGCTGGGTTGTGAACTAGAATCTGACACTGAGGGCAGATTTGCTACTGGGGATGACTTCTGCTGGGTTAGAGCAAAGGGGGATTCCTGAGTAACCATGCAGAAGTTTGGGAACCTCTCTGTGCCTCAGTTTTCTTAGAGGTTAAATTGGGATGAAAGTAGTTAATTTTCTAAGATCATTTTAATACTTACGAGAATTAACGTCTGTGAACTGAATTATACAAATGCCTCAAACGTAGTTCATGTTACGATAAGAGTGTTTAGGTATGCTACAGAGCTCTGTAACACATATTTATTTTGTGAACATTTTTTTACCAGTAGCTTGTAGGATGATATTATATGATCCCTCTTACATCTAGATGCTGCAACAAAACCTCATGAGTGCCTAGATAGAAGAGGTGATGGGATTCCCAGAAGAGGAATACTCACCAGGATGAATCCACCAACAGTTCCTCAGGAGCAATTTCACAGCATTACTATGAAATAAGATTAATTCAAGTATGATCACAAAATGTACATATTGGTTTTCTTCAACTGTGTGGATACGGTTAGTGATGTCTTAGCCTGGGTGAAGAGAATGAGTATCCCTGAGCCCAGTGCTTTTGATTAAGGTCTTTGTTTTGACAGGTAGGAAAAAGTTTCTCTTGATGGCATACCTTGTTGATAAACAGCACATTTATCAGACAATGATACTGTGTATAAGTTCTATTAAGAAATCTGGTATTTTAAAAGTCTTTCTTTTTCTTTTCTGTATTTAGGTCAGGGTTTACAGGGTGTACAGGGTCTTACTATGTAGATTGGACGTGTAGTGATTCTCTTGTTTTCAGCCTCCAAAGTGTTGGGATTACAGGCGTGTGCCACCACACCCAGTCTCAATTGCCATCAGCATGCTGGGGATTAAACACAAATATCCATGATGTCCCCTGTTTGTGATATATAATAATTGTATTTGCTTTGGGGAATGAATAAAAAAATGAAACAAATTTTTGGAAATGTCCAATTTTTATGCAATTTGCTTCTAGTACCTATTAAAAATAATCTGTAAGAAAAATGATCTATGAACAGTCCCAAAAGTCACTTCAGAAACAATGGTTCATCGCCTTCCTTTCCACCAACTTCATATCCTCTCATGTGTCCATGTCACCTTTCCATCTTAATACAATTAACTACAGAAAGGTGACAAATTGTGCTGTGGTTCTATAAGCCTATACTATCAGTACCCTGGGGCATGAGGTGCATGGCATGTAAATTTGAGCCCAACAAGGGACTTAGTGAAAACCCTGTATTAAAAGAAGAAACAAAAGGTGATATACCAGAGGTTATGGTGTTCAACAGTAACAGCCTGGTTCCCACTTCCCTTCTTTCCTCAACGGACTTAGTAAAAACCTTGTATCACACGAAGAAAATGGAACATAAGACAAAAGAAGAGACATAATCATGATAGCGAACAATGAATAGCATCAGCACAAACAAATTGGGAAGGACTTGAGCATAGTAATAACCTGTAATAATAAGTTGTTACACTCTCCAAAAATAAAGCAGAAACAAAATAGAAATCCAGGGGAAGAAAGAGATTTTGACTTCCAGAGTTTCACATTGTATTTGTCAGATGCTCAGTTTACAACCACAACTGAAAGCATCTCAAGGCACACAAGGAATTAAGAAAATGAGGCCCTTCCAATGGAACAAAACTACTGGGAAGAAACTTCTATTACAAAATCTGGGCATTGCAGTTCCTAGATAAATGCTCTGAAACAATTGCCTGCAATCTACTCTAAGAGCTAAACAAGAAAATGGGCAAGAAATAAAAGGTACTCTGAAAAACTATATATAAACAAAACAAGAACAGAAATAAAACCATAGAGAATGTATTATAAAAGAACTAAATAGAATTATTAGACTAATTATATACATGTATAATACATCCTATATTCACATAATATATAATGCATCACATAACGTGTATAGTATATAATATAATAGCATGTGTTATATATGTACATAATTAAAATTTCATTACAGAAAGCTGGATGTGGTGATGCATGTCTATAATTCCAGCACTTAGCAGGCTGAAGCAGGAGAATTGCAGAGAGTTTGAGACCAGCTTGGGCGATAACAGGAGGTTAAGACAGCCTGAACCACACAGTGAAACCCTGTTTCAAAAAACATGTTAGAACAATTCAACAGAAATTTGAGCAGGTCAAAGGGGGAGGGCAGTGAACTTCAAAAATAAAACAAATTGAAATGACCAAAACCAAAGACCAGAAGATGAAGAAGAAGAAGAAGGAGAAGAAGAAGAAGAAGAAGAAGAAGAAGAAGAAGAAGAAGAAGAAGAAGAAGAAGAAGAAGAAGAAGAAGAAGAAGAAGAAGAAGAAGAAGGAGAAGAAGAAGAAGAAAAGAAAACTGAAAAAAGAAAAGAAAAGAAAAGAAAACTGAACATAACCTAAGAGATCTGTGGCATGGCATCAAGCTTTTCAGCCTATGCACTGTGAGACATTTAGAAGGGGAAGAGGAGAAAGGTCCAACAAGCGATATTTGAAGACATAATGGTCAAAAATCTCTCTAAACTATATTAAATCCCCAAACCTACAATCCAAAATATATGATGAACTCCTACTAGCATGAAATCCCTAGACCAGAGATATGATAGCAACAAACTTTAAAAAACAAAGCAAGCAAGGTTTGGGGTAGTTTTAGCGTTCTGGAATGGTGAGGTCAGAAGACCACTAATTCAACCACGGAATGGGCAATTTAGAAAGACTTTGTCTCAAAATAAAGGATTTTCTAAGGGCTGGATATACAGCTGAACGTGAAGTCCCTGGGTTCAATCCTTGAGCTCCCGTCTTCTCAGTGCTCCCTCCTTAAAACAAAAAGGGCAGATTCTTGAAAGCACCAACAAGGAAGTGATGAATAATCACAGAGACATCTAGAAAAATTGTTCAGGAAAGAATAAGAGAGAAACGAAGACATTTGTAGCTACAAAATGTCAAGGGAGTTTACAACCACTACACCTGCAGCAATATAATGCCAAAGGGCATCCTTCAGGTTGGCATAAAAGGAGGGTAGAGAGTAACTAAACGTTGCAATAAGATTATAGAGCTTACCAATAATGTAAACACATGGGCCAGTGTAACTGTCAGCTTCATTATCATGTTGTAGTCTAACTCTTATGCTTTACTTACAACAACATTTAAAAGACAAAAATATTAAATTTTTATAAAACCATGTTATTTGCCATGTGATGTTTAAGTATATATTTTATGACATTAATAATATAAGGCAGAAATTGAGCTGGTCAAGAGTAGAATTTTGGGGGCCAGCCAGATAGCTCAGTGGACTAAAGTGTGTGCTTAGGCAGGCTCAGGGACCAGGGCTCAATTCCCAGCACCACATGCTAATCCAGCCCTGCCCTCTGGGCATGCTGAGACTGGGCTTGGTAGTACATGCCTGTAATCCCAGTGCTTGGGAAGTTGAAAGCAGGAGGATCACAATAAGCCCAGTCTTTATAGTAAGACCCTGTAGACCCTATACTAAAAAAATTAGAAATAAAACATGAAAAATAAATTTTAAAAAGTAGAATTTTTCCTTGCAATAGAAATTAAGTTGGTGTCAATTGCAAATGACCTTTTTTTTTTTTTTTTTTTTTTTTTTGTCTTTTTCAGACAGGGTCTCACTATGCAGTTCAGGCTGGCCTTGAGCTCACTTTTGTAGCCCAGGCTGGTCTCGAACTCGCACCGATCCTCCTGCCTCAGCCTCCCGAGTGCTGGGATTACAGGCGTGCGCCACCACGCCCGGCTCGCAAATGACCTTTTTTATGATTAGAAAGTTGTATCTTATGACCATAGTGCCTGGGAGGTTCACCTGGAATTTCAACTTGGTTGACCTTGTGTCTGCTTAGCTAATGTTGGAGCACATTCCAGGTATGTCTGAGTAGGATACTGAGGTGTAGCCTCGGCTGAGGGCTGAGCGGCAACCTTTGAACATGGACATCGCTTTGCTCTGCCTCTCGACTGCCATGAACCTAGTAGATTTCCTCTTCCACACCCTTCCTCCATGGTGCAGCCAAGTGGACAATGACACATTTTCTCTTTGAACTGTGGTTGTCACCGTGTGCAAGACAGGAACCATGGCAAGTATGGTATCCACAAAGAAAATATGAAGGGAATCAAATTACCTCACAACAACAACAAAAAAAGAAAAGCCAACAAAACACAAAAGAAGGCAAAGAGAAACGAAGGGAAGTGAAAAATACTTTGACAAAAAAAAATCCTTCAAAACACAAGTTAGTCTTTCTGTTCCAGTGATTACTTTAAGCACAATTAAGTTCTTCAATCAAAATACATAGACAGGCAGATTGAATTAAATGTAAAATGAAACAAAACATGATGTAATTGTTGTGTGCAAAACATTCACTTTAGGTTTCAAGAAGCAGGTTAAAATTAAAAGTATAAAACATGACATCCCATGCAAGCATCCAGAAAAAGAAGTGGCTATACTCTCATACAAACACATTGTGATCCAAAATCACTGCAGGAAGCAAAGGAAAACCATCCATTGATTACAGCATTATGTCTTCAAGAAGATCTATTGATTGTAACCATATTTACTGAAGTCCAAAAATATAGCAAACAATGAGAGATGGAGGGAGACACACTCCCCTCATTTGGAAATTGAAAATTCATACATCTCACTTTCAATAAATGCGCTTTCACTTTCTGTAAACCAGGTAAACCACACACATTTTCTATTTTTATCTGTCCTTCTTCCTTTTTTTGTATCTGTCTGTCTGTCTGTCTGTCTGTCTGTCTGTCTGTCTGTCTGCCTGCCTGCCTGCCTGCCTGCCTGCCTGCCTATCTATCTATCTATCTATCTATCTATCTATCTATCTATCTATCTATCTACCTACCTACCTCTCTATCTCTATGCAGTATAATATCAAGTATTTTAAATTACTCCCTTTTGATAAAAGACAAAAGTTAAATTTTAAAATGAAAACATGATTTAAAATGTTACAAAGAAGAGAAGGTATGTTTCATGAGGCGGCCAAGGAAATAACTCAATAGAATAAGCAATTGCTTGGCAAGCCCAGGGGCCTCAGCTCAATCCCTGGTCCCACAAAAATAAATGAATAAATAAATAACTATATAAATTTACAATTTCTAAAAAATGTTTCATGTATTCAAAATCATTAGTTTTTAATACATTTAGATAGGAAAATGTTGGCAAACTAAACAAAAAGGATATCCACTGAAATATAGGCTTCATATCACTATATAAAGGAAGTCTCCTGAGAAAAAACAATTTATTTTTTGAGTCCTAAATGTCTAGCATGAAAAGTGTCATATAAATCTTAATCTAAGGGGCATTAGGTAATATACTGGGCAATGTCTTCAACTGTGATCTTCTGAAAGTACAGAACATCCTTCAAAAGGACATTTCTTATAACACCCTTCTATGAGAGCTGAGAGTATAATGTTAGCTCTGAACTCAGAAAGACATTGCTTTGGAAAGTTAAGATGTTATTGCCCTAGTAAGTTGTGGTCCAGTGATTTACTTTAACCCAAAAATAGAATGGTTGTAATCCAGAAGAAGAAAGACTGGTGATTTGTGCCTTCAACCCATATTCTGAAACATTTCTAGTCTCAAGCTAAGCTTTGACAAGAGTTAATGTCAGATCCTTTTCTGTTTGATATTCAGATAGGAGCCCAGATAAATGTTTTCTGGTCTTCCTGTTCATTCATGTGTTCCTAAATTTTGCTGATCATGCTATTAGCCCACTGAATTAAAATTCTAAAAAAAAAAAAGGAAAAAGGAAAAAGAAGAGGGCCAACCTGCTCGGGTCCCCTTCTGTCCCTCTTCCCAGACAGAAGCTTTCTTGTTTTCTTTCTCTTAATAAATCTAGTCTGCTAAAAAATATATATATATAATAAAGTAAAATTCTACTAGTGTCCTTATCCATGGTATCAGTAATTGTATTTGAGGGTCATCATGTTCATTTCAAAAATTTAGTTATATTTTCAGTGATTTTCATAGATTTTATATCATATATATGTGTATTTGTATGTATGTGTGTGTATATATATATATATATATATATATATTTTTTTTTTTTTTTTATTTAAGCCATCTCACCACCTGAATTTTGGGGTGACAGCTGCCACTCTCTTATTATCCGCCTGAATCTGCCTTTGGCTGGAGTCCCCCAGAGTATGTCACAGTGGTCTTCCTCAAGTGCTAGTGTAGACATTCTATGCATAGAGCTTCATAAAGACAAAACACTTCCTTTTTTTTTTTTTTTTTTTGTCTTTTTGAGACAGGATCTCACTGTGTGCAGTTCAGACTGGCCTTGAGCTCACTTTTGTAGCCCAGGCTGTTCTCAAACTCGCACCGATCCTCCTGCCTCAGCCTCCCGAGTGCTGGGATTACAGGTGTGCACCACCATGCCCGGCTAAGACAAAACACTTTCATTTCAGATTGTGCGCATAGAAATTTTCCTTCCAACCTCAATAGCGTAAGAGTAATGTTCTTGAGGTCTCCAGAAAGGCTTGGCTGTTAGTTTCTGTACATGTGGCATCCAGAATGTCACCCCAGCATGGCCCCTTCTACTGTGTCACTGGGCAGCAGCCCAGGGGACGACTCCACTTTCTTTGGTAGCGCTCTCCCAAATGTGGCTGACTCATGTTCTCTTTAATCCAGTTTTAGTGGCTTCATCTTGGAGGGACGTCTTTTTAATTTGTACTGAAATATGATTTTTCTTTCTTAAAGAGAATGTAATAAATCATTGTTTCTTTTCTATAATTACTAGATATATGGGAGAGGGAAGAAGGAACATTTTGCCTCATGCATTATGTGTACCATTTCACTCAAATCCTCCATGATTTGGGGGGGGGGTTAGAATATTAAGCAAATAAATTTAACTAAATGACTCCATGAAAGAGTACTTCTGGATGACACATTCTCAAACTTGACTTTAAACATGACCAGATTTTACTTACAGAATAATGTGGAGGATTTATTCTATTGATTCATGAAGCTGAAAATGAACAAACCTAACATTTAAATTATGATTTTCTGTAGCTGAGATGTCTCTTTCATAGCTAGCTCATTGAGTATTTTGTAGCCTATAAATGCCAGCATGGAAAATACTCATTCAGTGATTTTTATATGCATCTTTTTATTTAGAAAAATAGTCATCAACTGTTTTTATATTCAAACCTCCTGACAATTAAGTTTTATTTTTCAGGTAATCTAAATTCCTTTTCTGTCCTACAGTACTTCTCATAACAATAATGCTTACAGTAATTTCACTAGGATTTTACATTTGTAAACTGTAAAATGCTGTTAAGAGATGACATGCCATTTTAGTTTCACAGCCTGCAATCTCGAAATTTCATGAAGGTGTTGTTTGATAAATTCCAGAGCTTAAGGAAAACTAGACAAGGACTTTCCTCTCCCGGATAATATAGAAATGATTATTTAAAGCCACCACTAGTTTTTAAGCACTGCTGATAGCATGTAGGTCATAGCTCATCGACAGAGACCAAAAAGCGTCCTGTCTACTCTTCCACGGTAGGTAGATATTGGTAGGCAGATATTTAGTTTCATTCTTTTTTGTCACTTGCAAATTTTTCTCCACTAAGCCTGTTTTACATATACAAACAATGATATGTACATTAAGTGAGGTTATCGTCTTTATAGCTGCTTCTCTCTCCCTCCTTTCCGGCTGCCTTTTCTCTCACTCTTTATTCTTTTTCTCTGTCTCTCTGTCTCTGTCTCTGTCTCTGTCTGCCTCTCTCTTCCTCTCTCCCTTCTACTCTCTCCTCTCTCCTTTTCTCTCTCATACAAAGGACCAGGGCTGAACTCAGATTCCTCATGAGACAGATACCATGTTAAACAGGGATGCATGCCTTCAATATGAATAACGATCTCTAAAAAAAAAAATCACACTACTTTCAAACACCAGTGACCTAGTTAGCACTTTATAAATGACTAGGGGAACTCAGTTTCTTACTCTGGAAAATGGAATTGATAATATTAAATATTTGGTGAAGGGTTATTTGGATGTGGGACTGCATAAATTATAGTGGAGATATTGGTAGCTGATAATTGCATTTCCAATAGGAATTACAATTAAGACTCTTTCAATATGACATACTTTTGATCATTTTAATTTCCTTTGTGATTGCATAGAATGATAATTCTTCGGGGGACTTGACTCCAATTTTCACGTTACGAAAGAAAAGTATGGATAATGGAATGTCGCCGAGACGAGGAAGGCTGGGTCTACAATCTCTTATTTCCCTCTTTTCCATTTCTACAGTGGGGATGCCACCTGTGTTCGGCTCATTATAAAACTTTTAGCAAGAAGCTAATGAAATGCAAAGCTTTCTGTAAGACCAGCGCTAGCCTTCCTATCAAATCATCTGAAATATTTATTTGCCCTCTTGAATAATTGATAGGGGCATCAGCTCTCCCGGTCAATTGATTTATTAAGGGACTGTTTGGAATTAAACAGCTTAAAGATATTAGATTTAGCAGTGATCTTGCTTGTTAGCATATTCATTTACCTACGGGAGCCCCCATTAGATATTGTTAATACATGACGTTTCTAGTCACGGCCTGGATCTCCTCAAATTGCATTAACGCCAGCCTGTTTAGCCACAGAATAACAGGTTTGATTGAGTGCTTGGGTTTGGTGTAATTAGATTTTCCTAGAAAAGGAGGGACTACTTTAATGCCATGTGCATTAAACGAGATATGTCATCAGCATTACTGTAATTGGCGAACAGGAGCGCGGGAGACCTGGCTGCGCCTAGATGTTTGTGTTTATGACTCACTCCTCCATTCCCATAGATGGCATATAATGGCCATGCTTACTTACATATGCATGACCCTGAAGGGGAGAAGAAAAGAAACTGACCTCTTTAATAAGCATCTCTTTGGAAAAAAAGTGGAAAATTCTATCCTGAGTAATGGGATCAATTTTTTGTTTGTTAAAACTGCCAATTATTTCCCTTCCTGAAAAGGTCATGTGGCTGGCTAATCAATGATGAAAATAGTAGGTGAATATATGTGGGTAGATTCCTACTTTGAGTTGCATTTCCCTAAGACCATTTGCTTCTGCTTCCGACTGCTGTTTGGATTCGGGCCGTAAACACATTCTGAAAAAAACAGAATGAAAGCGTTCTCCATGGCTTTCTCAAAGCATTACTTCTTGGTCATATAGGCTCATATAGAAAATAAAATAACTCCCACTGATTTATTTTTACTTTTAGAGAGGATTCCTTCTGTGTGCCAGGGAGCACAAACTTTTCACGCTAAAGTACACGGAGCCCCCCCCCCCATCTAGCAATCTGTACAGTGAGCTGGGTCAGTGGTGACAGAGAAGTCAACTTTTTCTCTCATTTTCACTCCCTTTCACACTCAGTCATCTCTAAATTTAAATTGTCCTAGGGTTATATCTCAGTTGTCCACAAACGAAGCAGATCACTTTGTAATATATATAAGGCACAGTGTACCTATAGGTTCTATCATTTACTGTGGTGGCTTCCACATTAGTTTAAAGAAGTTCAGGCTTGCGAAGATCAAGCACTTCACCAAAGTGACACAATAACAGGAGGGACTCAGAATTTAAGTGACTTTGATGTCCAGGCCATTTTCACGGCCTCACTGATGGCAGTGACAATTATCAAATATTTTTGACAAGAAGTTTCCTTAATATAAATTAAGATTTCATATGGAATTAATTTTGATGATCATAGAAGCTGAATAAATAGACCTCCTCTTTGTGTATGTGTAGTTTATTTTAAGGTAGGACACAGGAAAGAAACCATGCCCAGCTCATGTAAGAGTTTGGGTGTAAGGTGGAGACAGAGATTGGAGAGCTAGATTAGGAAGTACCCTGGCTTCCTTTACTTACATACTGGAGAAGCCAATTCTTTGGAGAGTGTCCACATTATCCACAGTTTCACCCTACTTTTATTTGGAACAGGGATAGACTGAAGTTGAAAACATGGCAAAGAAGTAGCCTCTCCCAGCCCCACTGTCTGTTCATCAGCACTCTTTAAGAGAGGGGAACTCAGGTACAAAAGGCTGTAGTGCAGTTCTGTTGATCACCTGTAGGACCACAAAGTTCCTACCTGGCTATAGACAAAATAAGACTTCTTTTAAATAAGGCAGCTCCATTGTGATGGTATCCTATAAAAGCAAAGTAGTCCTCCATTTTTTTTTTAAAAAGCACATAATTATTGTAGCTATCCTACTAACCTGTTATGAAACTATCTCCTTGCTATTTCTTTCTCATTAAGAGTAATTTTTAAATGAAACTCTGAGGTTCCATCTCACTCTAGAAAAAAATGGCTCTCTTCAAGAAATGAACCAGTGACAAATATTGATGAGTCAGTGGGGAAAAGGAACTCTGCTCCACTGTCGGTGGGAGCTAAGCTAATTATACTACTAATTGCTATTGATTTATTGAAAGGAAAAGTTTATGTTTATTTTTTCTCAATTGTACATGCTTCTATCCATTAATCTGAATAACTAATTTGAAGTTAGCAATATTATTATAACAGCCATTGTTCACTTCCAAAAAAAAAAAAAACTCACTCATCATTTAATTGCATTAGTGATAACTCAGAAATAAAGTCAAATGTGAGTAAAAAGTACTTGAGACTGTATTTCTAATAATTTATCACTTTTTGAAAGTTTCACTGGTATTTACCTTTCCTCAAATACATGGTCTTAAAGATACACATTGTCTGCCGGATGTAGTGGCTCACGCCTGTAATCCCAGCACTCGGGAGGCTAAGGCAGGAGGATCGGTGCGAGTTCGAGACCAGCCTGGGCTACAAAAGTGAGCTCAAGGCCAGCCTCAACTGCATAGTAAGACCCTGTCTCAAAAAGACGAAAAAAAAAAAAAAAAGATACATATTGTCTCTAAAAATAGTTGTAGCTAAGATTTGTGTCTCATACAATCATGGGGCTTCTAGAGTCTGTGATTATTTCATGATCAGTGCTGTTGATGGGTGTGAGTGCTGCACCTATCCTAGGGTGAAGAGCCAGGATATAATGTAAGGAAGGGAGACAGGCTCTCTGTTCACTGCTTTTCCCTTTCTCTCTTGCTGTTGTGCTGTTTTCTGCCACCATGAACTGCTGCCCTCTGCCATGTGCCTTAAGGCAGCCAAGTAAGGACTGAAATCTCCACAAACCATGAACTAAATAAATTTTCCCTTCTTTAGTGTTTAGTGTAAGATATTTTGTCCCCAAAAGGAGAGAAATGGAACTGAGATGGTTGCATAGTGTGTTTTTCTATTAACACAGAGATTACTGAAGATGCTACTTCCTAGAATGGCAACTTTTTAGGGATTAGAACCCGGAATTGATATAATTTACCTCTTTTACGTAGAATACCTAGTGTTATATGAAAATACTGTTATTATCTTTAAAATAAAGCTATTAAAACTGGCTTTCCAGTGTGAATAACAACCAGGAGCCACGATCTCTGCTGGGTGTTGCTGGAGATCATTCACAGCCTCAGAAGGGAGCTGTTTTTCGGGATAGCGCCTTCTTCTCACAATACTGCAATGCTTCTTTGATGTAAATATGGAAATAATTCTTTAATTCCCTAGAAAGATTGTTATTTCTTAAGAAGTCCAAGGTTGGCTTTCTGGACACCTAATTGGAATAAGTCCATGTCCTTGAGTTTTACCACAGGTTGTGGATATACTTTGGGGACAGGTCAGATTAGTGTATATCCAGGGGGAGACTGGGAGCAGGACACCTCTGTTTGCCCTGTTTCATTGGCTTGAGGGTCAATCAGAGTAAACTTTTCAGGTGTCAAGCCAAGTGGGTAGCATGTTTTCTGAGGTTGCAGGTTGACATCCACCATGTGCATGGAGACAGGAGACTCTTCCATGGGAGTAAGTTTCCAGTTATTGCTTAAGATACTTTTGGGTCTTCAGCTAATTGCCAAGTTTTAGTTTTTTTCACTGGATCCTGCAAGTTTACTGTCCAGTCCTCCATATGCATGCAGAAAGGTTCCAGATGAAGACCATCATCAAACATGACAGACTCATAGCCTCAGGGGTGGCATATGTTCTTCCAACCCTGTCCATCACAGACATACACGATTTAGATAAAGCAGAAAGAAAACTATATGACAGTTTGGTCATTTTCTTGCCTGCGTGAAAGTCTCTGTTGTGCTTCGGATCCAGAATGTCCCTGCATAACTGGCTCTTGGAGGATAGTTGAACTGGGGAGTTGCTGTCCTCAAGCAAGGATTCACCTCTTGGTGAGTTCCCTGGCTGAGGGAGTCACTGGAAGTGGAGACTGGGTGAATGGCTGTGTCGCTGGGTGCAAGACCTGGAAGGGCAGATGTCCTCTCACTTCCTTTGTCCTTGGCTGCCCTCTGCCATGTCCTTTCACCATGGCCTTTGTGCCTTGGAACCAGCTTGGAGCCGCACACTGCATTCTCTCCACAGGTGACCTGTGGGGGCCAGGTAACGCGCTAATAATGAGGAAGTAATGAAGATACTCTTTTAGTAAGAAAATTGATTAAATGCTTGCCAAAGTCTCCACATATAGTGGGCTGCACCAGGGGGAATTTGACGCTTTTCTAGAGTTCTGTTTTCTCATGACCACGGTGGCATGAGTGTTTATGACTGACAGAATTTTTAACATTTGTGTGACTATACTTGATTTTCTCATTGGCAATATGTTGTCATACAGACAATATGAAACAGATAAAAGAAATCAGTTTCAGGGCCCAGCAGGTGGTCTAAAGCACCTGCAGGTGGCTGTAGGGACCGCAGTTCGATCCCCGGCACCACATGCTGCGCCAGCCCTGCCCTCAGGGCAGGCTGAGCTGGCCATAAAAATAAATAAACAAACAAACAAAAGTTCTGAAACAAGAAAAAAATAAAAATAAAAATAGAATTCTAAACAAAAAAAAAAATCAGTTTCTCTGCACTAATTTAGGTATCTACATAGCTCCTGAAAGTAGGGTGTCTGTGGATGCTTGAGAGCCCTAAAACTATCACTTTCTCTGGTTCCCCACCTTGTCAGCAGGATCACCAGCACCATGATCAATGACTGACTTGGCTGTGGGGACCATAGATAAAGATGTCATATGCCCCTCATGTTTCAGCTCTGCCAAGAAACAGCATTGGCTGTTTTTCATAAACTAAAGCTAAAGCCTTGTGAGAAAGAAGCCACACGGAGAGTTGGCACATTCCTGAGGTCCATCACCTACCTATGTGAGAAACTAAGGCTGGGGGCTTTTGACTAAGAAGTCCTACTTCCTTTATTCCTTGTTACTATCTGGGCCCACCTTACTCGGAATAAGGGTCACATAGGGTGCTCTAAAGCTAGACCATCTCTTTTCAGAGCCTGACAGGGCGCGGTGACTTCCACCGAGTCCGCTAGACCTGGGTCCGCCCACGAGCTCAAGGCCAGCAAGTCAGCTGCGGTGAGCCTGGGAGCCCGTGTCCGCGCAGTTCATTGCTCTTTCCTCCTCTGCTGTGTGACCCTGCTCTCGCGAGACCTCATTCTGCCCGTTTCTGACCGTTGCTCCAAGTTGTCAGCGTCTCTTTGAATTATATTCCTGTGCTCTGGTGTTTTAGCCAGGCTTCAGTTTGGTTCAGAGCACAAACACAATGACTGTGTTCCACGTGAGAACGTTTCTGCGGTGAAAACTGCAAAATATTGTAAATTATTTCTTTAAGGAGTCGTGAAAATTTAAAAATCAAGAAATTTATATATATATATATATATATATATATATATATATGTATATGTATATGTACACACACACACACATACACACACATGAGCATCTCTATATCTGTAAATAGGTAGATAGAAGCAAAGATGCATGTGAATACTTCTGTCTATGATGTGAGATTTATTCTTCTGACTTACGAAAGCAATTTCAGAAAGTGACATGTTTCTACTAACCAGTGCACAGCAAGGCTTGTTATGCTCCTTCTCATTCATCCCGTCTGTTCAAGGATTTTGGATTATGTTGTCCACATTATCCGGCCTGACAAATAAGGAGAGCACGTTGAATTGAATGAAATACTATTTACATTCATAGCTTGATGTTTTATTTAGAAACTCAGCCCTCATTCACACATCCAATAAACAAACAGGTGAGGGAAATGAATTTCCTCTAATATTCATTTTTATTATTCAGGAGACCAGCATCTCACTTTTAAGGAATGTGAGTTTTCCTTCCTCCCTCATGCTTCTCCCAACTTTCTCTCTCTCTCTCTCTCTCACCTTTGACCCTCCTGAGTTTTTTTTTTTTTTTCTTTGCCAGAATCTGTGTAAGAGATAGCAAGGCTCAGCCCTGTGTCTGTGGCAACGATGACATTCAGCCGAGGCAGAGCCTTAATCACTGTTTACTGATTTAGTCCATTTTACTAGCAGGCGATGCTCTTCCAGAAAGCTGTTTTCCTGGCGGGGTGCAAGCGCTGCTTGTGAGGGCAAGAGTGTGTGTCTCCAGGCTGTCATGCTCACCAGCGCTGGTGCTATTTTGTCACCTCTGGTAGGGCCTCCGTGCCAAGGCAGGGGGCCTGCGTGTCGCCTTGGCATCCAAAGCTGCTCATCTGTTGGTGGTGTTAATGAGAAAGGGATAAAAATCAAGAGGCAAAACACGAAGGACCCGCTGGGGCATCCAGGCAGTACCTGTGGTAGCCAGAGCCAACATACCTCACACTGCCTCTCTGCTCATGCGGTAAGAAGAATTGAACATGACAGAACAAGGATTCTACCTTTCTCTTTGACATTGGATTTGTTTTTTTGTTTGGTTTGGTTGGTTAGTTGGTTGCTTGGTTTAGTTACACCACTTTGTGGGGTGTAGGGTTGTCATTGCCTCGTTTTCTTTCTGCTTTTTCTTACAAGAGTGTCTGTGTCCCCCCTTGAAATAACAGTGAATATGTGAGAAAGAATGAAGGCTAACTAGGAATGGCTCATGGTCCTTCCAAAGTTGTGCTGGCACCTGTGTCAACCTCTTTCCCAACCCTCCTATTTCCCATGACCAACACTAGGCTCCACTTCTGATTGGCAAATCTAGAGGAAAAAAATCACATAAATGAGTGGACTGACAGTCAGATAAACGGGAGCTGAGAGGCATGGGCTTTGGAAGTCTCAGCTAGTTCGTCTACGCAGGGTTGTGTGCACCAACCTGTCCTTGGGCTCTCCTAGGCACCTGTGTGGAGTCCCATTTATAAGGTGGCAGTGCGTTCCGTTCACAGATTCTACTTTATAGAGTCTGCTCAGGTTCAGAGGATAAGTCAGTGGTCAGGTGGAAGGGTTTATTCTGGTCCTTAGGCTCAAAAACTTCAAGGACCGGGACATAAATCAGGGCTCCATAAGGCTCCACTCAAAGTAATGCCCCACAAGAAAATGTCTCTTCCTTTCTGAGCATTCAGACTTCTGCTGTGGATTCCAGATGCTTTAGGGGAATTTCCTGATGTTTACTTAATCCAAAAATTTTCTTACATAGCCCAAATAAAATGCTCAATTTTAGGCCGAAGAGTCATCATTGCAGTTTGCAGATATAAGGAACGGGAGATGCTTGATGCTTAGACACTTCCTCGGATGGCCTCTGTTCTCATGCCACAAGTTATCTTTGGTCCCAACCATTGAACTTTGTTGCCACATCCTGTCCACTGGCCATCATCCTCCTGCTCCCACCATAGCACCTAGCAGGCACAAAGAACCCTCTGACCATCTCTTCTTTAACCTGGTCTCCCTGGGCATTGAAGAATTCTTCAGTGACCACTGAGGGCTCTAAAATATGCAGCATAGGAATTAGAGGTTAGAAAATAATGCAAGTCTCTGCACAGTATCTAAAAAAAAGTAGCCCTTGCAGATTTCATCTGCTGTTCTAGAACATACCACCCTTTGGAAAGCTTGTGTCTATGGAACCATGCTGCTTCTAGATCATTAAAATCGATGAGGAACTCTGCTGGTGAAGTATTCCTTTCTATTATCAGTAAAAGATTGCCTCAACTACTAATGATTTTTATGAATGTTATTACTATTAACATAAATGGCATATCTCTAATGTCTTCATAATAGCCATGAAGTGATGCTATTTTTATGGACAAAGGTTTAGAAAATCAGAGAAACATCTGGTAAACTACGATCTATGGTCTCACTTTAACCCTACTACTCATTAATTCTACACTATTTAATAAATGCTAATATTAAATGCATGTGAGCATGTCCCCAGTCTAGATAGTTAGCACCTTTAGACCTGGAGAGACAGATGCTCAGATCTTGGTTCTTATTACCTGTAGTTGTTCGTAGTAATGGACACTTAATAAAGGGTTCTCTGCCTCACCAGGAACATTTCTAGAGATGCTAACTGCTTTGCTAAGAAGTCAAAGCAAAGCTCCTCCAAAAAGAGGAAGGGAGCACCAGATATTATCTTTCTAGACAGTGATGATTCAGGATTTTTGCAGGACGTAATTATCATGCGCAAATTCATAGCACTGTGAATTTCCAAACACTGTCTCAAATCTAAAATTTTAATTACCTTTTTTTCCTAAAGTAATGGATATGAGAGAGAGACAGAGAGACAGAGAGAGACAGAGACAGAGACAGAGACAGAGACAGAGGAAGACAGAAAGACAAGAGAGAAAACAAACTAGAAAAAGAAAAGGCAGAGAGATCACCTTTAAAGCTTTTCTTTTCTCTTTCTTTCAAATGACACAATAGAATTTTTTTTCCTAAAGTTGTATTAGGGATTCACTTAAGCAGAAATGAACTGTAATATGCAAATAGTTCTAATTGGACTGCTAATAGAGCGTGTCTCTGTTGTTTTTTTGTAGGGAGTTTTATGCCTATGTAATCAGTGCAGACAGCCGTTAAGTAAATGAAGAGGCAACTAACAATGTCAGAAAAGAGACCGGGCGGTTCCGGCTGACACTACCCTAATCTTCCAGGACCCATTAAATGGCAGTTTCAACGCATTACCTACCATAACATCCTTGAATATCACTGATTTTATTTGCAGTATCAAACATTCCATTTCATGCCCCATTAACAGTGGGAGCCTGAGCTTTTTGACGCAGCTAAACATTTTACTAACTACCTGGACTAAGTAACCAATTAACTTTTGGAGACAATACGGCCAATTAAGCGCGAAAAGGTAAGGCTGTCATCCCCCACGAAAATTGAATTTCCTTTTCCTGATGGCACTTATTGTCTCTGCTCAATTGTTAATGGGGATTTGGTCCCTATTAAAGTATGAAGGCAAAGGAGAATGGAAAAGTTCAGGGGACTTGGTTCCTAAAGAGTAGGTCACAAAGTGTCCCAATTGGCCACTAATTCAGTTAACTTTTCTTCATGCCAGATTACTTATTGGATGAAACTGTAGCAAGGCTCTAATATGACATTCTGCGATAGTACATTGCACAATCTGGTAGCTTCTGAGGAACCCACAGGCCCAGGGCTGTAGTTTAGGACCTTATATGGGAGGCTTGGAAAAAAAATAATAATTTTGACGGCAGGAAGATCAGTGTCTGACATGATATTGCCATGTTTATCGCTAGTGTGGTTTCTTCTGAAGGGGAGAGAGAGAGAGAGAGAGAGAGAGAGAGAGAGAGAGAGAGAGAGAGAGAGAGAGAGAGAGAGAGAGAGAGA